>CAEFZY010035531.1:0-17962 GCA_903066815.1 Brachyrhaphis roseni
GCGTCTGTGGTGGATAGAGAAGTTAAAATGGAGTTGATAGTCGTTTTCTGTTAGATGTCCTGATTCTAAAGAGGTATGGCATGGGTATGTTGGCATTGTTTTTGGCGGAGTTATGTTTTTTCATAAAAAAAAATTATGCAAATCGCCCGGGCTCGGGCGGGTGGAGGTTAACTGGATAAATACTTTTACAAGGCACTGATTGTGACCATAAAGATTGGTTTATGTTTGATCCATTTGGAATACCCTTGATACCAACTCATCACTTTTTAACACGAATAAGACAACAATAAACATTGCATTTGTAAATAAAAGAAGCCACAGTCTACCAGCATCTGTCGTCTTCCCTTGCTACAGACTCCACCCTGCCCAAATAAGCACTTAAAATAATTGTTTGACATCATACTTTGTAAAAGATGCTTTCCTTTGAGTTCTCATTTCATCACTACAAGAGACAGCAATACTGCAAATGCTTCCTCACTGGATTACAAAAAAGCTGCAGCGATCGTGATAATGCCTCTTAACAGACACCGTAAACTCTTCTCCCACTTGCCTCGCCTCCACAGCTCCTTTAGTGTGTCTTAGTGCAACTGAGGGCACAGTGGGGCACAGATCCCCTGTAAATGTAGCATATCAAAGCATTGCTGTATTATTTTTATCACACTTCATCTTTCACACATCGAGTCTCCATCCGCGTTTCATCTTCCACATTTGGGCTGTGAACTGACTGCTACACAAATCCTATGACTCTTTGCTTCCTCCGGGGGCACACTATGTCAGAGGGAGGGGAAAGCTAGAATAGTTTAAAGGAGCAGAAAGAGGCGTCAACAACAACTCCGGTTTCTGGTGGAAAGGAGAGATGAAATGATTGTACAGCTTGCTAACACAAAAAAATAGAAGAAGAAATAACTGTTCTGAATGTTGTGAAAGTTTCAGGGGTTCACTTTTTTCTTCTTCTTCTTTGTAAAGCACTTTGTACAGCATGAGTTGGTGTGGGAAAAGATGCTCTGGTAAAATTAGATTAAGCGGAACTTTTTTGCAAAACATGGCTTGTGGAGAAAAGCTAAAACAGCACATTACTATAATCCATGGTGGTGGAGGCATCATGCTGTGAGAATGTGCTTCATCAGCAGGAATTGAGAAGCTGTACAGGATTGATAGATAGATGTTCAAAGCTAAATATGGGAAAATCCTCACAGAAAACTCGTTCATAATTGCAAAAGACTAGAGTGAGGTTCATCCTTCCAGGAGGACAATCAAACTAAACATACAGTCAGAGCAACAATGGAATGGTTTAAAATAAAATAATTTAAAAAAATTCATTAATTACAATATTCCAGCTTAAATTCAGACCTAACTTGAACATTTACAGATGATTTCTATCTTCTGATTGACCTCGTGTTAGACATATGAGTCCTCAAAATTAGTTTAAAACAGATTTAACATCCTGTTTTCTCTGGTAGAGCAGCTGGGCTCAATAAAGTACTTTTGAATTTGAACTTAATTTGCTATTTTTGCAAAGAGTGGGTAAAAACAAATCTTGTTCCCTAGAAATACAAAGCTATTGGAAACCTTCATGCAGCTGTGATGGTAGTAAAATGTAGCCATACAAATGCATGCAACATTTTTCAGATTAGTATTATTTTTTTTTTAGATTATCAATAATAATAATCACTTTGCAAATTTTATTTTTCTTTTTTTGTCTTGTTACACAAAATCCCACTACAATACACTGAAGTTACTGCTTGTATCAACATAGACAACCAGCAACACTGACTGTTGAGATTTCAGCAAAATATGAAATTAAATGAACAGAGCTCTTAGATATGTTACTAAAAATTCAAATTAGTGTTTTTTTCCCCTCCCCCTCTAAGATTGATGATATTTCTCCTCATGAAGCAGCCCATTTTTCATCAGGATAATGGGTTTTAAATTCCTGGTGGCCACACGCAGGCTGTCATACTGCAGTCTGTCGTTTCAGATATCACACAGCTACGCTGAGGCTACCCACGGAAAAAGGAAATCTAGATAAGAGCTGGGGCTCCCTCTGCTGATCTAAGGCAATCACCTAATTAAAAAGTGTCCCAGAGAGAGACTTTCCGATCTCCTGGAGGACACCACACAAGAGCCGTTTCATGCAAAGGCATCTCACTTCAATTTAAAAACCAGATATTTCTTTCTTGATGTACATAAGGATTATAGCTTCAAATGTCAGATGGTTTCATGTGCTCACCGCACTGAGAAGTATGGCCCCGGGGTACAATCTTATCTTGTGAAGCAATGTGGAAATGAGACGTGAATATCTGTCGTTTCAGAAGGTCTTTTTTTTTCTGTACAGAATCAAATTCTGAGATTGCCTGCATTTAACTGTGCGCTTCCAGCAATCAGGTTAGTTTTACTTTAAAGTGGGTGACAAAAAAAAAAAAGAAAGAAAATGGCTGTGCAAAAATTCAGCAATTTTCCTGGAAGACATAAAGTTACAGTAATTTAAATCCCGAATCTGACCATATGCAGTTGCAGTCTCTTCTTTAACTGGGCCACATGCTTAATCTTCAGTGTATCTCGTGGTTGCCAGGTTACCAGTGCACTAAGTGCATGATCTTAGTGCTTTAAGATCATGCACTAAGATCACTTAGTGCATGATCTTAAAGCAGAAGGAAAATAATACACACATCTGAAATGGTTTTGTAAAGAAAAATCTGAAAGGTGTGTTTGTAGAGCCACTTTTCACTGCAATGACACCAGTGAATCTTTTGGGGTATGTCATAGCAGCTTTGCACTTTTAGGGAGTGAATTTTCTCTCACAAAATGACTCAGGCTGCTCGGTGAGAATGGATGGGAGAGGTCCTGTAAACTTACATGTTTAAATATTGCCTATAATTCATGGCTGTGATTCCACTGTAGCTCTGACTGAATGTCGAAGGTTGCGCACTGGATTGTGGGTCGATGTGTTTGTATTTGTCCGACCTTCCTCCTCCACAGGGTGTGACCGGCAGGTGAAGCCTCCAGCTGGCGCTCATCAGCCGCAATCAGGGAGCAGAGAAGCTGCTTGCGGAAAACTGACTCACTCGTTTCCTAGTACAATAAAATAAAAACTAAACTATTTACTCTTTAAAATGCGCATGTATATTTGCACCATAAACCCCCCAACAACAGACTGTTTACACAAAGAGAAAAAAATGGTGGTGCTAAAATAGCAGCCGAATGTAAACGGTGAAGCTCTGCCCTGTTCTCTGGTCGTTTACAGCCTGTAACAGGGTTTCTTCCAGGATTGACCTGCATTTAGCGCCACTCATTTTTTTAACAAATAACCCAAACCGGTTTCCAAATCCCAGCTGAAAGAAAGCCTCCTCACAGCATGATGCTGCCATGACCATGAAAGATTGCTAGAATGTGGTCCTGTGCAGATCCTCAAGCATCACCATGGATGTCTTTCATGCTTCTCGTACTGATGCTGACCTTGCCAGAGATGTCGGGTTAAGTTGCAGGTTTGCTGTTCCTACTTTGTCCCTTTTCAAATGATTATAATAATTTTTCTGATCTGTCAAAACTAGAGATTGCTGCTTTTGGTCCTAAACTTGAGCTTCTTTTCAACCCTTTCACCCTCATAAAAAAATGCATGTAGCTTTTAGTTTCAAGAGTTACCTTTTTACATGACAGCTCTTTGTTTTTGATGTTTTTAAAGTGTAGATGTTGTTGGTGCTGCTCCACTCTGTCTTTAAATTTCCCCTTGGGGAAAATAAAGTTTTATTGAACTGAATTCTTTACAGTCTGACGCAGTTAAAGATTTTTCTGCAACTGACGTGTTTCTTGGTTCTTATGATGAAGCTTGTTTCACAAAATGCATGAGGCCTTCACAGAACCACTGGATTTGTGCTGAGCATAAATTACACACTGGTGGATTTTATTTATTAATTAATCTCTCAGTAGAATAAATATCACTGGATTATATTTTGGGTTATCAGAATAAAGGCAGAAACACATTATTGTTGTAGAAACACATTCTTGTTGTAGAAAATAAGTGAAAATCATCCACTGTGTGGTGCTGGTCTATCGCATAAAATCCCAAAATTCAAGTTTAAGGCGTTATATAAGGCACTATATCTCAAAAAAAAAAAAATGAAATCATTACCAGCTGTGAAAGTTGTTAAGTGTGAACACGGCATCCTTCCACAAAAGCCTCAGACGTAACCTCAGCCGTGGGATGTTGAGTACTTGTTCACAGACAGTGTGCTGACCCATCCTCAAAGAGCTGCTAGACCCACCAATTACCGAGACCTGTAGGCAGACAAGCAGGTGGATGCTCGACCCCTATTTGCTTCTGGCGTCATGCGGTTCTGGCTGTGGACCCATAAATCCATTAGGCCTGTGTTTGGTCTGCCTGTATCTGAGGAATAGGACCCCTCCCACTGGCCGTCTGCCTGTATGTTCAGATCACTCTGATCACATCCCCTTCCTTCCTCTGAGGCATTGTAAGTTTCGCACTCCATAAAAAGAATTACACTTCACTTTGTTTAGTTATGCCAGCTACTGATGAAGACAATTCAGGTCAAGCTTTATATATATATATATATATATGTGTGTGTATATATGTGTGTATATATATATATATATATATATATATATATATATATATATATATGTGTGTGTATAGATAGAATTTCATACATATGGATGCTGGATGTGCTTCATCTTGAATGAATAAAACAGTCGCGCATGCACAGGCATTAAAACACGGACGCACACATGCAGAAAAAAAAAAGCTGTGCAAGGTAGGAGAGAGAAAGAGTGTTAGGTGGGGAGCATATTTATTAGTCTGTCTGTCATTCTCGATGTTCATTCATCTGTTTGGCAACACACTGAGAAGCCCGTAGGCAGAGTAAACAGGCAGTATATCCCCATATGAGGACAACAACGGTGCTTCCATGGCTGCGTTTTAATCTACAATGACTTAGCCGGTGCTCACCAAGACTTCCTCCAGCCTTTCATGCTGAAAACGAGGCACGCAGCCCTTTTTATGTCCCAGCTGCTTGGGATCTCTGTTGACATGTACACCTGTTTCCATTTACCACACACATCTGCTCATGGCTGGATTATAAATTTAGATATATACAGACCCCCCACCCCCTGCTTTAAAAAAAAAAACAAAAACAAAAAAAACCTTATTACTTAAACATGGCACCGCATGAGTTTGAGGCTTCTCCAGCACATCTGAGACGTTTCACGTGGTGATCTAATGTTGAAGATGAGAGCAGACAGGATGTCCTGTAAAGGCTCGGCTTGTCTCTCGCTCTCTCTCTCTCTTTTTTTATTTGCTGGTTGTGGTGCATTCATCTTCAAGTGAAACGCAGAGCTCTGCATGTGTGTAGATTTGATCAGGAATGAACGTTTCACAAGATGCAATAACGCAGGGCAGACAGGTGATGGCAATGTTGCAGTTGTTTTTGAAAAGAATTTTTCTTCATTTTTTTTTTTTTAAACATTTTGAAAGCCTAAAAGCTGTTCTTTCTCTTTGATTCAGCTGGTTTTGCTAAACTTATTATAAAAATCAAAGGTGAAATTGGCATGAGGAGATAAGAAGACTTCCTCCCCCTCCGCTCTCCCCGCCATGTAATAAATCTGAATTCTCTGCAAGCACCTACAGCTCAGCCAGAAATAGGTCACAGTAATCTTGTGAAAAGCTCAAGTCATAACCGAGGAAGATACAACATAAAGTACATGTATAGCCCCCCTATTACTTACTACAGGCCCAATGGATAAAACCACAAAGCAGATAAAGACAATCACACAAGTAAGTACAAGTGATCCCACTGGCAATATCTCCGTGTAACTTGACATCATTCTGTGGGAAAAAAAAAGGGGGCATCAGTTCAACAAAACAATGTCCAGTGAGCACAGAGCTGACTTACGACTTATTTAACTTCCGGTCAATCAAAGAAGAACGGGATACAACGTTGAGGACAGTGGAGGCACTGGTAAACAAACCTGAAGCTGCCATCATATTTGAAGTGTAATATGAAAGGAGCTCCTCTTCACTGTTGTTCTACTAGAATTGGGTCTGCAATTGATCATCTGGGCACCTAAGCCCAGTTTGAGATAGATAAAATGTTAGTTTTATTGGTAAAAACACAAGAAAAGTAATTCTCAAGACTGTTTTAAATATTAGGACTAATTTAGATTAAGAGATCTGTGATAAATGTAACATAAACCATGTCTGTTCACATAGGCAGGCCTATCGATCCATCTACGGGGTTTGAGGTGTTGAGGGCTCCCCGCAGGGCGTCATGCAAGAACCGCCAGTGGACAGATTAACTATCTTGTTAAAACCCTTCTCAAGCCGTATGTATATGCTTCGACCATTCTCCTTTGCATCTTTAAACCTAGCACATTTGTTAATCTGTTCTGTGTTATTTTATGTGTTCTCAAGGGCCCCCTACCCCAGCAGGGGGCCGGCTCTGAGTAAGCAGATTGTCTTTTCACCCAAAGACAGCCTATATAGCAAAGCTGCTGCTGCTGCTATATACGGTACATTTTTCAATGGCGCTGCTCTGAATTTGCAAAACTAAAAGCCTAAAATGAAATCTCCCAATCAGATGGTGTCAGCCGTAAATCACCAGGAGCTGTTTTTAAAGCGGCCATTTCCGCAATAGATGGCGAAGGATGAATGATTGGCAGCCTCTCTGAATGACAAAAAGCCGTTGACGGTTAAGCACTACACACAGCGCCATTTGGTTGACCGGTGGGGCTGCACAAACAGAAACACACATGACGGGCAAACAAAAGGCTGAGCAGACTACCAAAATCTCTGAGCCAACAGCTGTAAATTGCTTCCCTGGGCTGGGAAGTCTCATCTCATTGATGGACAAGCCACCAGATGCATCAATTAATTGTGGAGCTTGTATGAAGCATTACGTGCAGTCAAAGCAAATCAAGCCTGTGTGAGAATGTCTGGTCCGTTCACGCTCACCCGGAGTACGCAGAAGGCGCTTGTTGGAAACAGCCAGAGTGGCTTCCTGCAATGCAATTCATCGAGCTTTAATTAAAAACAATAACCGGGTGATCATTTATTTATGACGCATCAGTGATTTATGTCTCAGTTTCGATTAATTACCCCAAGTCCCCTCTGAATGTCAAGTTGTGCTCAGTTTCCTGCTAAAAATTAACTATTCACACTAAAAGAGAGATTCCTTCAAGCAGAGCAAAAGACAGTGGCTTCAATCTAACTTGACATATGAAGCTCATTTGGGAACTAATGAGGAGCTGTTAGGGTGAATTCAGGGGCAGTAAAGTAGGACGAGATAAGTAAACTAGCTTTTACATTTAGATCGAAGAAAGCAGATCACCAGAGCTACATGACATAAGTGATATAAGTAAGTAAACAATGGGCTAAGATCACCATTTAACAGAATAGTGATTTATGAATTCAGGAGTAAGAGAAATTATATACATATGACTAAAAAACACGTGTGATCTAATATTGCTTCAAAACAAGATTTTTTTTAAATTTATACAATAACTTGTTGCCCGATTTACCAGATGAAATACAGCATTTAAAGGGTACAAACCTTTTTCAAAGTCTGCCATTTGCAAATATGTCAACACACAACCAGACTGATGGCTACAGCAGGTATGCTTTTTTTTTTGGCTCTAGTGGCCTTTATTTGACAGTAGTCTGACAGGAAGGGGGCAGAGAGAGAAGGGAGGAAAAGACATGCAGCAAAAGAACAGAGGATGGGATGGCCACTTCGAGGTCTATGGGATTTTTTAAATATGGGATTTAAAACTGTGATCTCAATCATAGAATATGCAGAAGAACATACTTTTTGTTTTATGTTATGTAGTCCTTGAAATGAAATTAAAACAAAAACAGAATCACACTAATTTGGAATAAGCAGGCTGGAACAGAACAAAGGCGTCTTAAGTATCAAACTGTATTTCATTAAATCAATTAGTAAGGTAGACCAATGCAGCTTTTTAGATTTTAAATCAGTCTGAATGCTGATTTATCTGTAGTCGGCAGCAGTATACACAATTATGCACACTTACCCTGCACAACTTTGAGGGCTGTCCACTTGACATTAGCAGGATATGCAAATTAACACCAGAAAATCAGGGTGCCCTCAAGGTTGTGATGCCCTGGGCAGTGAGCCACATCCAACCCGTATGCCAGTAGGAATCAGATAAGAGTGGTTTGTGCCTGTCCCTTTAAGAACAGTTACTTTTCTCAGTGGGACATTTTAACCACTACCTTAATTAAGCGACAAGGGATAAAATGACTGCTAGTGATTGAGATAACGCTGGCAAATTGGATTCAGCTTAAAACAAAAACAACTGACACCGAGAGCAGCAGTCCTTGAAGCAAAAGCAAGGCACAGTTCTCTAAATCTAATATGACTAATTCAATTTGAGCTCATTTGGGGATTTATGAGCAACAGTTCGAGAAATAGGAGGAATGATGTCAGGGGCTGAACGAGACACACAACCCGGGCTGGTGGAGCGGGTGTCTGTGTGAGTGACTCCCGCCTGTATCGCCCCCTCTCCCCGCCGGGCTGCGCCCTCCTCTCCCCTCCCCGTTCACGAGTCATGATGGCGGAACTGTGAGGCTTCGGGACGAGCTGGAGCGCACCACCCGTCCTCGTTCAGCAAGTGTACATAGTAATTTATTTATTCGGCCAATTTTTGACATCCTCCCCCACCCCTCCCGCTATGACCCGCTGGATTCCCACTAAGAAAGAGAAGTACGGCGTCGGTAAGTGCTCGTATTTAACTCGGCGTGTTTTTTTGCGCTCAGCCGACTCTTAACTCCCAGCAGCAACTTCTCCAACTTCAAAACAAACAGGACTCGGGGAAAAGTTAGGGAACTGTGTGTTTTCACTTCATGTTTTCTGTCCGCGTATTAGCAATTAAAACAAAGTTTTTTCTTTTCTTTTTTCTTTTTTTTTTAATACAAGGAAGCTCACCTTCCTGGTTGTTTCTAACTTAGTTTTTTTTGGAGGAAAAAAAACAGAGAGAAGAAAATACCAAAGCTGAACAACGATCCGCAATAGGTGTTATGGAAACATGGAAAAGAGCCAGGAGTTCAGAGAGCATACCAGGCATTCCTGAGTCCAATCTCACTGAAGAGAACCGGTTGAAGTCCCAATGAACATATATGAGTCCTCGCTTTGCCCTTAAGGTATTTTATTGCCCCCCCTCAAGGTCTCCTTTAGGGACTCCCCATGGAAGCGCCTGAGGCGGTCTGTACTGTATTGTATGTAGACTCAGAGTAGATAAAGTCTTATTTAGCTGAGCTTTACTTGCAACAGCATAGTCAACTTTACAATGCACCACAGTTTTGTGTTACTTCAAGAAAAGGTAGTTTCCACAGGGTTTTGCAACAAGGTGTGGCTCTTTCACCTACAATTGTATCTACAGTCTGCATGAATGTGCAAGATATCAGGAAGCTATTCATGCCCACTAGGTAATAATCTGCACAGTTCACTTTATGAGTAATCCCAACCTGTTGTTTGGTGTGTGGGTGTGTGTGTGTGTCCTGAACTGGCAGATTAAACATTTAGTAATGTGGGTCTGGTTGCCTTTGAGTGTCGGTTCAGATTTGTTTCACAAAAAGAGGAAAAAACAAGATTTTTGTGTCTTGTTACAATTTGATTTCAGTCCTTCATAAATGAAAAACTTCCACTATTTTCTGAGAAAATAAGAGGAAAAAAAAAAACAATCCTCAGCAAGGTTCTGTCTCTAAATGTGATTCAAAATGTCTTGTTCCTTGTGTGAATGTAATTGCATGTACAGCTGCTTCCACATAAATGCTGTGTGTTGGTGTCTTTATGTGTCTGTATGGACACTTTGAGCTTTCCCACATTTAATCACATACTTCATTGGATTTTATTGGGCTTTTATGTGAAAAACAAGCACAAAGTGGCTCATAAACTCAAAGTTGCAGGACAAGCATACATGTTTTGCGAATGAAAATCAGAACATTGTGATGGGGATTCGCATCGAACGCTCCTGAATCAATACCTTGTGAACCCACATATTGCTGCAGTCGCTGGTTTTGCGCATTCAGACCTAGAATCTTTTGGCAAAAATGCTTGAGCTTATTCAGATTGGATGGAGAACATCTGAAAGCAACGTTTTTGTAAGCCTCGCCACAGATTCATAACTGGATTTAGATCTGGACTTTGACTGGGCCGTTCTTGTAAATGAATAAGCTTTGATATAGACCATTTGAAATTACCTTTCACTATGGGACGTCGTGATTCATTGTTTGTTTTACGTTATGCTTAGAATTCCTAATTTTCCTTTCTGAACCATTTGAAAGAAGTTTTGTTACAGTTTATTTTTGCACGTTGGACCAAAGTAGTCAACCTATTGTTTTTGTTTCTTTATTATTATTTTGTTTCTTTATTATTTATTTTACATCGGCTGTTCTACTCTTAATTGCATTGATTGAACAAATTAAATCTGTGTTGTTTTTACATGTTTCACCAAGCTTGTGAAGCTATTGGTGTATGCTGTACTAGGGCAGAGTTATCAAATACATTTGTAACTTAGTACATTTATGTCTGTGTTTAAAAAAACAAAACAAAAACAAGCGTTTTCAGTAAATTCAGCAGTTTTTTTCTGTAACGGCCGATAGTAAACTCCAGATTCCTTTATCGGTATCAGAAGTGAAAAAAGTGGATCGGTGCATCCCTCGTTTGCAGTTGTGCCATACTATTTGCATATTGGTATAACGGATCGAACAGAACAGTATTAGCTCTCTAATGCTTTGGATATTGCTTCAGAAACTGACCCCGCATGAAACCTGTCGGTATATAGTGGGAGAAGCTGCAGTAGTGCTCTCTATCAGGTTAACCGTTATTGTTTTATGACCAGCACAGGTAGGCTGGTTATTGGTTTTGTTAGGTTGTGAATCAATAAATCTTAGCTTGAAGTTACACAGAACTTTATCAGCATTTCCTGATCTAGAAGCAAATGTCCTTCTCCTGGAGGGGAAAGAAAAAAGCCAGAATGTGACAGCAGTGAAAACGTCCAGTTCAGATAGTCTTTGCAGCAGGTATAAATGTGTACTCTGACCTGACTAATCTCTCCTCTTGACGTTATAAAAGGCTTGAGCAAAGTCTTTTGAGCTTGAGCTGCTGCTGCTGTTGTCACTGAAAATATTTCAACCAATAATAACAGTCCTACCTCCTGGTTATATATGACCTTGTGTAGACAGCTGATGTTCAGGAAAATCTTTTACGATCAACCGTAGGTGTTCTGAAACGGCCAGCGTGCCTGAGTGTGCAGCCATTCTCCCCAGAAACGGGGCAGAAGTCACTGACATTGTTCTTAATCTTCAAAATGCCATCGGACCCTGTACGAAGGCTTACATTTTTAATCCTATTAGTGAACCTCGACTGCGCTCGAACACAGACGGCAGCATCTTTGGGTGGAAGAAGAGAAGAAGAGGCTTTTTTTTATTAAAAAAAAAGAAGAAAAGTTCTTCAACACTATCAGTTAGATCAGTGTTTCCCAACCCTGGTCCTCAAGGCACACTGCCCTGCATGTTTTAGGTATTTCCTTGCTTCAGTCCAGCTGATTTCAATTGATGACTGATAACAGGCATTTGTTGAACTGCAATCAGTTGAATCAGGCACATTAAAGCAGGGAAACCTCTAAAACATGTAGGACGGTGAGCCTTCAGGACCAGGGTTGGGAAACACTGAGCTAGAGCATGATTGCTAACAGGAAAATGTTGATAATAGACGGCTTATCCTTTATGGCGAATCTGTGACAAAGTCATAATGGGAGAGCTTCCTAATTTTACATCCGGAGGAGGAGCAAAACTCTATTGAGGCTCAGATGAAGTGCTGAAACCGGCAGGTCTTGGAATGAGATGATGCCTCCAGAAGGGGCTTGGATGAATCACCTCAGTTGATGCCACTTTAGTTGACTTTGCCTGAAAAACAAATAAATCTTCTGCTGTGTGTGTGGGGGGGTATAATGTGATTTTTAGCAGGCCTCTATTATTGCTGTTGTTGATATCTGCCTGAGACGAGGCGTTTGTGACTGCTTTAACTATTACAAGCATGGCCCACCCAGTTATGCACACAACTCGTAACTGTATAGCCAGTTGCATACATCCCAGTGAAACATGTTGCAAATGTTTTCCAGACTTCATAATTACAGCACACCCTGTTATGTGACACAGTTTAGCATTTTGAAGTCTACTTCATTAAAGCTTTTCCAAGGATTACTCTACTGGTGCTTAACATTTTCATACAGTAATGATAAAGAACTGGAATTTAAAAAAAACAAAACGTCTCATTCGCTCTACACGATGTTTCTGAAAGATGTATTTTATTTATATGTTATACTTTTACTCAGAATTTAAAGATTAAGTCATAAAGCAATCAATTAAAAGAACCCTCCCCATCTCTGATGTGTGAATTCACAAGGTGAAAGTCAGACGTTTCATACCAAACCCGCTGCAAAATCCAATGTGGTCGCATATAAAAGCCAACACCAAGCTTTAATATCATTAATAAAAAAAAAAGTGGCCACACCACTGACATTGCTTTTATGCTTCAATTAAACACCCCATAATCCTGTGCTGCATCGCAATCGCTGTCACGTGACCAAACGCCACATGATCAGCCCATAGCCCTTCGGAAACGCATATAGAAATGATACAGAAATAAACATTGCTTCTTATCACCAGCCCGGTTTTACTTATTAACCAATATGTTAAATAAATCACTATCATCAGCCGACACCAATGTCATTACCGATGTAGAGCTAAAGTGAAACATTATTTATATAAAAACATTATTTTTTCTATTTGCAGAGAAATACATTGACTTGCTAACAGTAGATCAGCCTGGTCACTGAACAGCATTCAGACTGATGTTCAAACTTGGAACTAGAACACAGTTGAGGGGATAATTAAACTTTCATGAAGAGAAGCTGTGTGAGATTATTATAGTTCTCTTACCTGCAGAAGCTTGTTGTTATATCACTGAGTGTTTTAGAAAAGTGAAGAAATCTTCAGAGCGGAAAAAGGTCAACAGCTTGACTCCCTCTTTTTTTTTTTTTTTTTTTTTAAGCTGACTTTAAGACAGATTTCTGCATCCTTGATGCACAAAGTACTATTACTGCAGATCCTTCCTCCCATCAGTCTTTACAATTCTGCTGTTATTTGCAGTTTCCTCATTTTATATAAGATTCTTGTTATTTGCACACTTTTTGTAAATAGCCTGTTTTTTTTGGCACATATATACTTTTCTTTCTTTACATTCCATCTGCACATTTCTTTTAATCTGAGTGTGCTATTTTTAACAACTGTACTGTATTATTTTTTCTTCTTGTGTAACTTTGCCCTTAACGTATAGTCTGCAACTCTGCATGCTCTCAATTACCTTAACTTCCTGTTGTGACACATGAATTTTACCCGCTGTGTGACAATAATATGACTTTCTATTCCAGGGATATAAGCATTTTCAGTTTGTGTCGTTTGAATTTGACAAAATGAACCAAAGTGAAATCAGCTTCTTTGATGATTCCTTGACTCCGTTTGAAATGACATTTATTTTCTACAGGCTGGGGGCAAGTACTGATAATAACTTCACTTACAAAAAAAAAAAAGTAGAAAAAAGTAAACTATCCCTTTGTGTATGATACCGTTCTCAGATTCAACCAAATAAGTAGCACTTGTTCCTGGTTCATCAGGGTCTACTTCAGTTCATACTGGGAGTTCTTAACATTTTCTCCACTGCACTTGATCTTTTGAGAAGTTTTTCATGAGCTTCAGCAACTCCTCTTTTTGGCTGCGCTCATTAGTTTGACATCCCAGCTAGTTTCTCTGTGTTTACCATGCAGATAATGTGTCAAAATGTCTTCTGGGCACCAGTAAAGCTCAGCCCGAGTACCACAATTGATACTTGTACCACAGTTTGAGAACTGTTTGTTCCAGATGGTTGGAAATGCCCAGATGTACAAATTTGGCCAAAACTACAATTCTTTTTATGTGCGACTGATCCCTTACTCTTCTGAAGTTTGATCAGAATGATTTTCACTGTAACTTTTCTAGATTTGCTTCAAACTCGCCGAGTTACACGGCTCTCCTATCTTGAAATCGAAAAATGGAGCTGTCTCCAGGTGACCGGATGAGGGTAAAATTACAATCCAGCTCAAGAGTAAAAAATACTGCAAACCGTGACTCTTGGTGCAGCTTTTCCGCTAGCTTTCAACTGGTTCCAAGTGCGGCGTGAAATAAGGACATATAAATTTAGAACTGAAAATGTTCACGTTCAAACTTCTCTGTATTTTATATTTCCTTTGGAAAAAGTAGAAGAATTTAAGGCCAGTAATTCAAATGTTCCACCATTGTATGGTGCTAAAATACGCAGTAAATGTACTTCAGATTGATGGATATTATTAGCAATAAATATGAAGTTGCCGTTTCCCTTCTCACTTTGCACCTTTTTATTTTTTTGGCCTGTTTGACGAGGTTTGTTCAATTCCTTCCTGATTCTGCAGAAATCTTACTCACCATAAACATGCATACATGCAAGTGTGGCTTATTGTGTCACTGTGAGAACGTGTCTTCTGTGCTGATCACTAAATAAGATTTCTTTTAGCCTAATGATCTGCTGGTCATCCGTAAAAGCAGGTCAAGCTGAAAATTGAATGATTCTGGTCACCAGTCAAAAAAGCGATCACCGCTTCCAATATAAAGTAGCTCTGCCTGTCTTTGATATGCGCATGCACACAGTTGAAACCATAAGTTTACGCACACTGCAAAAAAGAGATGAGAATAATGCTGTCTGACATGAAATCCATCCCGACCTTTCCTGTTTTAGATCTGCTTTTAGACATTTTAAAAGATTTTTTGAATTTCAAATGTTTCCATTTTTTTAGTATCTGGTAGAATTGTCTTATTGGACTGAGATCAGAGCATTTAGATTGTCTTTTTTAAAACATTAGCTTTGTTGTCCTTGATCCACTTTGTAACTAATGCGGCCTTATGTTTGGGGTCATTGTCTGTTTGGAAGAGCCCAAACTCATCATCTGGGCTTTTCTCTAATTGTTTAAAGGCATCGTAATCTTAGTGTATGTAAGATTCTTCTGACTCAAGAAATCAAAAGTGAAAAATATTTTTTCTTTCTTTATTACAGAAGTCAGGAAATGGAAATCATTTGTTAATCCTAACCAGCCAAAAATAGGTGAAGCAGTAAATCTGTGTATTGGTATGTTAATACTCGGTTTAAACTGTACCGAGATATTATTACGTGAATAAACAAACTTGTTCCTACAAAGCTTGACCGTTTGAGTCAGGGATCCACCAGCCCAGTTTCCTTTTGGATGAGCAAATTCTCCTGGTGTTGAGTGTCAGCTGGTAGATCTGTAACTATCAACAACGGTGAAGCGAAGATTTTCTTAAGGACTCTTACATATTTATTGGTAAATTTATTCTTTTTAAAATGGAATTATGTGCGACTTGCAAGAGTTTTACTTAAATCCCTTAACTGTCGCCCTCAAAGCATTTACATGTAAGTCAATGCGTTCATGAGGACACTTGTGTCCGCAAGGATTTCTGAGAAGAAATTTTAATTGAATTTAACTTAATCGTTCTTTGGGATTGATAAAGAACTTTTGAATTGAATTCTTGAAAAATCCAATATGGCTTTTCAAACTAAAAAAAATGTATGCTCAAACTCAAGTGTAAGATTCACACCAAATAACTCTTGAGAATATCATTGTCCTACAAAATGCAGGTAACAGGAAAGTGTCAAAAATGTTTCTTTCAATAAATTCCTTTACAGCAGCCGTGTTTACACCGTTTAGGTTTACAGGTAGTGTTTATACCCATCGTAGCAATAGTGCACTCTGGATGTATTACTAGACCACCCCCAGCGAAGGGCCTCTTCAAGTAAAAATAATTGGTAGGCAAGTTGTGATCAAAACATATACTGACGACTCCTGCGGCGTATGCATTATATTTCTGTTTGGTGAACATACCGTGATAATGATGCCTTACACCTCCATATTTGCAGGTCCACTGTGGTCTGTTACTATGCTGAGATTTCTGCAGGGAGCAGCCATTAACGTCACAAAGAGGCTAAATCACGGGCACACTTGCTTTGGTCCGCTGAGAAATATTTTAAGCAGCACTTTGACTTGAACGTATTGAAAGCGTGTCAAGTACGTAAAATGTGTTTTCTTTCAGACGTTCCCTCCTTCTTCAGCATAAGAAAACAAATTATTTTCTTTCTCTTTTGCGATCCGGATTTCCAACTCACCCATGAATCACGGTGATTAAATCTGAAGGCTCACCTTGCAGTGTCAGATCTGATTGCAGGTTGCGATTCGGAGATAACTGCTGACCTTGTTCCCAGCTTTAATAGGCTAACAAAGATGGAGAGCCAGTCATGATGTTTAAAGCCTGAAAAAAAAAAATTGTGAAGTATTTTAATATTCAGCAAACTGCGCTATACTCTCTTTCCTCTTTCTCCCCCTAATTTAGATAAGCCTTACATAATCTACTCTGGGCTAAATGTTGAGACAGGATTTTTTAAAAAGCTGAATTAAGAGATGAAGCTTCACAGTGATCTAATTTTGTTCCTTTTTGCACTATTAGCTCTGAACTTTAGAGTTAACTCTCTGATTTATGGGTAGCCCTATATGGTCTGATTAGCTAGAGAACAGTTTTAGGAGCCACAGATCATCTTTGGCTGTCTAGACGGTAAGTGTGAGGCACAAGGCTTTTCAATTGAGCCCTTTTACTTTTTTTTTTTTCCCCCCAGACATCCTACCTGAGCAGAATTGGCTCAAGTACAAACTGGTGTTTACCTTGAGGGAAATTGTACCTCTGAATGCTTTAGTGGCTGCTAATATCACTACTCTTCTTCTGGGGGATGCAATAACAGAATACCTGTAAATATGCAGACACTGTATTCTTAAAAGCTTAGATAATAATCACATTTTAATTCCCCCCTTCCCTTGGCTGAACATGTTTTGTGATCTTTGCAAAATTGTGATATTTGGATGCTTGTATTTTACAAAAATGTTTTTTTTTTTTTATCCTAAATAGCATTGTTTACAAGTTTTTCCTCTTTCTCATTTGAGAAAAATCTGAAACTAAATAATTTTATGTCACTGGAAAGAAGCATTTGTGCAAATAGTATCTTAAGAGTTACTATATGTCTGTGTTAGAAATCAACTAACCAAAAACTAGCCGACATTAGCTTGATAATTAGAATGGCTACATGCTCAGGTAGACAGATTGCATTCAGCGGATCTTAGCAATAATACTGTAGTTTTAAACAACATTACCACAATAAGAGTGATAGGTGGTGCTCTTTTTGTTTTCGGACGATCCAGAAATACTTGCATAAAATTGCATTTTGCAAGAAAGAGGTGCAGTTAGCATCCCTCTTTTAGCTAGCTAACCAACAATGGAGAGCAAAAGTTAGTGGGAGGGACAGCAAATTATTTACAACCAGAGAGAAGGACTTTAAATCACTGGAATGGGATGATATTAGATTTTTAGCAAGGTTGAAAGTATTTAATGCTTAAAACTTTAGAATGCCTTGGTGCTGGCAATCAGGCCTTGGTGTATTTCATCTAGCCGCTGTTATATTGCTCGTTTAAGTGGCCCTTGGTAAAGCATAAATGCTACTGTGCAGTATCATGAGCAGAAGGCATACCTTTGTAGGAATGTTTTTGTATCCCCTAAAGTAGGCTGGTAAGCCTCTTGTGGATCATAACATTGTTTTAAAAAAGCTAAAACCGAGGCTTGCTACCTCGGGTGAAACTGTGAATACATGCAGTTCAGATTAGCACCGTTGCTGTGGCACATTAACAGACTATAGCAGGGGTGTCAAACTCCAGTCCTCAAGGGCCGCTGTCCTGCAGTTTTTAGATGTGCCACAGGTACAAAACCGCTGGAATGAAATGGCTTAATTACCTCCTCCTTGTGTAG
>CAEFZY010035535.1:0-24318 GCA_903066815.1 Brachyrhaphis roseni
ATATATATATATATATATATATATATATATATATATATATATATATATATATATATATAGTGTGTGTGTGTGTACGTGTGTAGGGCCCCAATCACTGTGCCGATGAGAAACAATCCGAAATGAGGCCCCGTCCTGCGTGACGTTCATGGGGCCATTGATACTGTGTGATCTACATGTGATCCATGAACATATGGAGCCTTGCAGCTGTGAAGTTGGTGATAATGAACCAAGAAGATAAACACAAAGAAAACCTTGGCATGACATTGGCACTATACACTATTGCCCTTTATGATGAAATATCAAGATTGGCTTCTGAAAAGTGCGTTCTGTTGATTGGCGAAATGATCCTGGAGTAAAGAACTTGTAGCCTCTGGAATATAGTTGTTTAAACATTCTGATGAGGAAATTACCCCCCAGTTATTTGGGAAGACTTTCCTCAGCTACCCCGTTACAGCCATGCTGTTCTGCTGCAGAACAGGCTGAGTCCTTCACTGCATTTGTCTTTTCTGTGTGCTGCTGCTTGTTGTGCGGCAGCGCGCTGCTTCCTGCAGTCAGTCTGCTCCCAGTCCTTCATTAAATGAGCTCTACTGTTTTAAAGTGTTGGGCAGCTCTCACATCATCTCACTTCCCTGTCTAACCTGCACAACGGAACAGAAAAATGGCAGAAACATTATTTAAATGCTCTTAATGAACTTTGTTTTAAGAGGTGTCGCTGTTAGATTAGTCGAAACCAACCAGGTTTGGTTGACCGAATTCGCCTAAAGGTATTATTACTGTTAAAAATAATTAATGCATTTATTGTTCTTGTTTTTTTGAAGTTGCATTTTTTTTACTTACACAAGTGTTTGATTAGGTGAAGGTCAATTAAAAAGTAAAAGGATAAAAATAAGTGTATAAATAAATAAGCAAATAATCGAGTCATTATTTGATCTTAATTTTAACAGCATTTTGGTGAAGGTTCTTTCTTGAAACTTTTCTAGAAAAGGCTTAAAGTGTTAGAATGTTTTCTCCTCCATTTCACCACGAACTCCTCCTCATCCTGAGCCATGCTGCTAGAGGACCCTGACATTTATTTAGCCATCAGTTCATAATTATATTATTATTAATATTATTATAGAATTTTATTGTGTAGCATGCCATTTCTTATTTTAAAGTATTTGCGTGTCTCTTGAAACAAAATATTAAATATAATGTTGATGCGCTATATTCTTCCTCCTTCCTTTTTGCATTTTGTTGGGTTGATCGCTTTTATTTGATAGATTTATCTTAGTAGTTGTGTAGTAATTTTATTCAGTAATTTTTAATCTGAATTATTTTTGTACCTAAATTATTGACAGAATCAAACACCCTCCTTAGAATAACAGATTATTCTTATAATGTGTTGATGAATTCAGGTGAATCCACAAATGAGCCTCACTAACAGTTTACCATTTTTAACTCCTTTGCAGCAAGTCAGAAATTATTTCTAGTCTTGAGTTCTGTTATTATTATTATTATTATTATTATTATTATTATTATTATTATTATTATTATTATTATTATTATTACTTTATTTAACTTTATAAAAACGTTATGATTTATTTCTCTTTCTAATGAAGGCATGTTGTTGTTGTTGTTGTTGTTGCTCTCTGTGTGTTTTTAGTCGGTGCTGGGTTTTTTTATTATTATTTTGCTGGATTCTTCTCCAGCCCTTAGTAGTTGTATCTGTACGCGGCGGTCAGCAGCGCAGTGACCGCGGCACGCCGCTTATTTACTCTGTAGATCGGGATTTACATCTCAATGCGCCCCGCGCTGCAGCGCATTCACTTTCGTACTTCATCCGATATCTGTTTCGTTTCAGAAAAGGTAATTGTTGCGTGTTTACTCTGCTGAAGATTCATACAAAGCTAGTTGAAAGACAATCAGGATGACTTTACTCCTGCAGGTTTTCTTGACTTCACTGTAAATTACATATTAGGGTTTGCAGTGCTGCAGTTAACACATCAGCCACTCACAGAACTGTACTCAACTATTTATCTATTTATTTTGCCAGCATATCAGACAGTTTGATTTCTGATAGTTGCTGCAGAAACTATCAGTGTCTTATTTGTCTTTGAAAAGACACAGAAGACACCTTCTTCTTGTCCACTAGAGATTTCTCTCCTGTGTGTTTTAGTAACTCTTCTTGTATGTTAATGTTTCTTCCTGCAGGCCTTGGGGAGTCCTGGGGTCATGTGAGCCGCAGCTCTCTGGATGGTGTCAGCCTGGAATTAGGCTCCCATCTTTTACAGGTACTGCCTGAAGACTTCACTTGAAAAAGAATTATTATTATTATTGTTGTTGTTGTTGTTGTTGATTTTGTTAAGCCAAGCTGGATGGACTGTGTGTATGGAAGGGGGCTTGGTAGCTGTCACCATCTGCCTCCTGCTGCCTTCATTCTCCTTGTTTTGAGAGTGAAATGAGTTGAACACATTCCTGGTCACGCACACATCGTGCCTGTCCTGCTCCCCCCCTCACATCAGCAGCAACACAATGGAGCACGTCTGGAGGGCTGCAGGCTAACAAAAAGGAGAACCTAAAAACAAAGGTTGCCTGGGACTGATTTGAAGGATTTGTCAATAATACATTCTCACCATAAACATTAAAACAAACTTCCCTGCTGGAAGGAGAGAACCTCTGAGTGAGGTGAAGTGAGTACACTGATAGTTATGCAAACAGGCAGTTTGCTAAACAAGTAGTTATTAAGAATGGTGCAATGGGTTTTCATGACAAACTATTTTCTCTTCTATTAACTATTTTGTCATGTAACTAATACTGACATGGAATAATTCTGAAACTTACCAACTGTACAACCTCTGCCATAATACAAAAGTAATCACATCAGAAACATGACATCATTTAATCAGTTTTAATTTAATTTAATAATATTGCAATAACAGTTTTCCAGGTTAAGGAAACAAACTTTTGTCATATAACTTGCATTTTTTTTTAGCAAATATTACCATAATTCCAAATAATCTGCAAATAAACCTGACTGAAATACTATGTGCATGATAATAACACAATGTCAATACTTCTCACTGACCAATTTTAACTTGAGAATTTAAAGCGTATGCAGTATAAACCTGCATAAAAATCTGCAGACAGGCAGTGGAAATAAAACTCATCAGGCTGACTCTATCTCTGAAAAATAGTAAATCTGAGAAATTGATATTTCTTATAGTTAACTTTATTTTAATAAAAAAATGATATATGTCTAAGCTTTTTTGATAAAATATTGAGATTAAAAATCTAATTTTGTTGTAACAGTACAGTTACAACATATAAACAATTAAACATAGGTAACAACAACAACAAAAGAAATAGAAAAAAATACATTATGTGTGTTACCAAATATGTGAAAGAAATTAGATTCATCCACAACATTTGGAGCCAAGAACCTATTGATTTCTACTGGGAAGAACTGAGAAATGATCAGCTGACAGCAGGACTCAGTCTGATTAATACTGGACATTTAACAACAGCTTTTTAGACTTGATTTCTTGAACGTCTAAAAAATGTAAATCAGTTATTGGCCTAACCCATGATCTAAAAATGTAGTGTTAATGTCAGACTTCAAAAACTGAAGTTGCAAGCTGTTAGTGAAATGCTTTTCTGTCAGACAGTATTAATAATATCTTTATATTTTCTACCAAGTAAAGTTGGTGAGCAATCTATTCTGTTTTGATTATTGGTATACAATTCAATAGCAGTAATAATAGTAATTAATAATAATAGGCAGAAAACTATCTTATATTGCTATGGAAATTAAAACCCCTTTGGTTAAACAAATATATTTTTTTAATTATTCCATCACTTTTAGTTGAGACAGTTTCAGTGTTCAATGCTTTATTATTTTGACAGCTGTACTGTTGTAACTTTTCTACTGTGACACCTCCTATGATTGATAAAAAGACACTTGACTTTTTTTCAAAAAGAAAAAAAAATATTAGTCTTGGTCTGATAGTAGTCTTTTTTTTTCTTCCAGACATTAGATGGATTCATATTTGTGGTTGCTCCAGATGGAAAAATCATGTATATCTCAGAGACAGCGTCAGTGCACTTGGGTCTATCACAGGTTAGTTTTTAAAAGCCTGTTCTGTTACCCAATAGCGCATTTCACATCCCAGCTCAGAGCTGAATATTTCCTTCAACAGGTAGAGTTGACAGGAAACAGCATTTATGAATACATTCATCCATCAGACCATGATGAAATGACAGCGGTCCTCACAGCCCACCAACCTTACCATTCCCATTTTGTACAAGGTAATCTCTCATGCAACCCTACAGTTTTGCAAAATGTGAGTCATGAACTTACTGCACAACATGAATAACTTCACAATTTATACATCTTTGCAGAGTATGAGATGGAGCGCTCCTTCTTCCTAAGAATGAAATGTGTCCTGGCTAAAAGAAATGCTGGTCTCACCTGTGGAGGCTATAAGGTACAACAGTCACACTGCTGAACCTCATGACGCTGCTTGGCTCTTTGTTCTTTTATGTACCCTACAACCTGGAGGATGAGGATACCTGGAGGAAGACAAAGGGTCCAAAATAAAGGGATGTCTATTAGGCTCCCAAGAGAACATGAAAAATAATAATAAAAAAAACAATATATTGAAACTTAAAATTTGTCATACCGTCTTCATTTAGATTTTAAATTGTGAGATGAAAATGTATTTCTTGGAGGAAATGAAACAGACATCTCAAGACATAGTGAAACAATATTGAAGCAGTGTCAACTTTGAAAAACTAATTTATGTGTTTTTGTAGTTACATTTTATTTAAAACTGTCATGATGGGTGTTATTTATAGCCTTCTCAATAATCAATGGAAAAATCTTTATTGGCATTTCAGCAGCCAAACTTTCTTTATAACTCCTTTAATTCCACTGGTAGTTTGATTAATTATTTAGTGATGAGCTTGCAAGGCCTTCCTGCCATTATCCTACTATGTGCCATAATTATTTAGTAGATGCTGGAACACTAATGCTAAAAAGCCCATAAACCCTTTTTTTTTTGCAAGCTTATCCATCTTTTCCGTTTACAGTCTGAACATGGTTTAATTTTTTAGCATAAACTTAAAAATAGTCAAATGAGCAGTTTCCTAAAAATCCCTTTATTTAGATAGCTCAAGAACAATTACACAAGAACTAGTTTATTAAAACAATTACAAATGTCTAGTTTATTGTAATAAAAAAAATACTTTAGTGACAATTGCTCTGCCAAGAAAATTTAGCATTGACATACTTCATTATAAAGTAGGCTATGTGAATACTTTATAAACCTAATGTCCCTGTCATTTATTTTATTTTATTTTTTTGCCTCTGAGTCATTTGATTTTGAGTATTGGCCAATCCTGAGGCCCGATCCAATATTTCAAAAATACATTTAAAAAATAAAGAGCAAAGAAAAAAACAAAGGATCTACTTTATTTATTGGTTAACAGAACACTGAGGCTCTGTAAGTCAAGTGCAGATATTTTGTTTTGGTGCAGAAGGTTTGGTTAAAATTAACATTTGACAAAATGAAGAACTATATTTACATTATATTTAATTTAGAACAGGATCACCAGTACCGTTTGCATGTATAATTCCATTGCAAAGTGGAGTGAGTGGGTCTCCTCTCTGCTCTGCTGCATCAAGTCCTCTGTTGGTGTGAGGGGTTCACTGCCGCTCTCAACTCTCGTTGTAACTACGGTATGACTAAGGCTTTTTTCCCCCGTTTTGTTGCCAAACCAGAGAAAGCAACTAGGTTTGTTACTTTTAAAAAAAAAAAAAAAAATCACTAGAAGGGTCTGAACAGTTGCGAAATACAGCAACAAAGTTGCTACTGTAAGTTGGCAGCAGTGCTTTACTTCAAGCTGATTCTATGTTCTGCTTCGCTTTACGGCCGTCAACTGCTGCAAATTGCCAGGTACATGTTGTTTCGAGACAGTCTGACTCTGTATCACGTAACTGTATATACTGACTGTTATTCAAGTCAAGTCAAAGTCTGTTTATAGAGCACATTTACAACGTCCTCAGCTGACCAAAGCTCTGCACAACAAACATCAAGTAGTAAACAAATAAAATTAAGTTTAGAATTATTCCATGTGTGCTTAGAATGAATATGTATCCCATCCCTGATTGGGATTAACACCAGATTCTGAAACCACGGATTAGGCCAATCTTCAATGACGTGATCAGATTGGGACATCACTAATTAAATTTCAGTTATGTTTATATATTAGTATAGTACACTTATGATCTACTCTTTATAATGGCACTGTGCCATAAATGAAAGTCATTGTCAATAATTCAAGTATCATTAACAACCTAAATGTATTGTTAATAAATTTGATTTAGTTATTATGTAGGTGGGTTTGGTATAGTTTTGTACTTCCTGCATAAAACATATGAGTGCTGTAAATTTTATTAATGGTCGATATAAATAAATCAACTCGAATATTAATAAACACCACAAGCACGCTCTTTTTTGTTATTCTTCTGAATTAAAGTGCCTGATGTATGATTTTGTGTGTGGCTCCTCTGGTCCAGGTGATCCACTGCAGTGGCTACCTGAAGATCCGTCAGTACAGCCTGGACATGTCTCCATTTGACGGCTGCTATCAGAACATCGGTCTGGTGGCCGTTGGTCACTCGTTACCACCCAGCGCTGTAACAGAAATCAAACTGCACTGCAACATGTTCATGTTCAGAGCCAGCCTGGACATGAAACTAATCTTCCTTGACTCACGGTGTGTTCCTTCTTCTATGGTGAAACCAATCTGCCCGTACACACTTGGATACATATTAATGTCAATTATTGTGACTGAAGTATAATATTTAAAGCAAAGTTATTATATAACTTGTTGATGTGCTTTACTCAGACACATGAGGACATAAAACTGATCTGTAAAACATTTGAAGTTGATTTAAATAGAAAATGAAGCTGCTGCCTTGAAAATGAAATTTAAGTCAACAAGAAAATCGTATTGGTTTTAACTGAGAAATTAAAGTTCATGAAGTTGATTTAACAAGAGGCAAGTTGTCTAAACATTGGTTTTTAAATTCACTAATATTGAATTGTGAGTTTTAACTTAATGCTGCTAATTAAACCAAATAATTTTTTCACAATATGCAAGAAAAAAAACTGCCCTCACCTAAAAAGCATATATTTCTCTATTATGTTCACTCACAATATCAAGTTAAAATAACTATTTATTTTACTTTAGAATAAATTAAATTCTTGTTTCAAATTGCATGAACAAAATTTTATGAATTTTATTAAACATCACAATGAATTCAGCTCAAAAACATGTAGTGTTAACAGGAAATTATCCTTAAGCTTTGGAAACTGTCAGTTGCATTAAAGTAAACGTTTGCCTTAATAACACACAAAAGCCAGATCAATGTAACACACTTCCATCTCACTCACGGAGGCACACAGGATACAAAATCATGCCACTAAGCACACTGGGAAATAGTTCCCACTCCCGTATTTTTCTTCCTTCATTTTTTAAGTGCTGACCTAAAAACTCTAGTTTTTTGGAGGTTTGACAAAATTAATAAAAAGTTAACAACTTAGTTTATTCTTTATACTTCAAACTCACACATTTAGGTTCAAAATCTAAAACACGCTAAATTTATTTGACTTAAAGAGTTGAAGATGGTACACACAACTAAATGTGGCTCAAATGTTTTACAGTGTGTTATCAGAGCTAAATGGTTTGTGTCTTCTCAGAAGAAGTAACAGCTCCCTGTAATGTGGGTCATTCCATGTAATGAAAAGCGTTTTTGTGTTGTCTTCCTCAGAGTTGCAGAGCTAACAGGCTATGAGCCTCAGGATCTCATAGAGAAGACTCTCTATCATCATGTCCACATCTGTGACTCTTTCCACCTGCGCTATGCACATCGTTTGTGTAAGTTTGGATTTTATTCAATTTAATTCTTCTGTAGAGAACAAAATTTGTTACAACTTTAAAATGCGTTTGGATATTACGTTCAATATGTCCTTGTATAAGGACATATTATACATGAATATTGTATATACATGTATACAACTTTTCGTTTAATTGCTGTTTGTTACTGGAAGTAGTTGCTGCGGCACTGCACCAAACTGATAATGAGTTGGCATGACTTTGTCATGACTTTGACACATAATGCCAACTCATTATGTGTCATTTTTAAACATCTCCAGCCAGTTGAGGTGCAGAGAGGAAGTGAATATTGTTGTACTGGTTTTACAGCTCATCTATGTCATCTTTGATAGTCTTCACCATAAATACCCATCAGAGCTAATGTGCTTCTATTGTGTGTGTAGATCTTCACCACATGGCTGACTCCTTTCTCTTCTCCTTGTAGTATTGGTGAAAGGTCAAGTCACAACAAGATACTACCGTTTCTTGGCCAAACAAGGTGGTTGGGTCTGGGTTCAGAGTTATGCAACTATTGTGCACAACAGCCGCTCATCTCGACCTCACTGTATCGTCAGCGTCAACTATGTCCTTACGTAAGTGCTGTTGCAGCTCCTGGAACCATACTTTCTAATGTCTGTTAGATTGGATTGTGCTATGTTAAGTAGCTGGTGAGATATTTCCTTGCAAAAGACTTGATGAAACACTGAGTTGTTTGAGTTTGATCTTTAAAAACGAGTGTTACTCTTTTTACCTGGAGTGTTGCTTTAATTCAAACTTGATCTGAAACTTTAACGGAGACATGTTTACATTCAGATTGCACTTTCTGCCTGAGGTGTCTTGATGATGCACATTTCTTCCTGAATAAGAGTGGACCAAAGAAACAGCTGGCAGAGCAAGTTTCTTTGCTTTCTTTGCTTACTTCAATTTCAAAATTACATATTAAGTACAGTTTTTTAATAAATAAATTAGTCAGATTAGAAACAGAAATGGCAAGTTTAAAGAAGCAGCAGCTTGTATTTGCTTAATAACTGCTGTTTGTTAGATGCATCACTCAGAATGGTTTGCACTTTGATGCAAACATCTTGACTTAGCACTGTATCAGAGTTCTTTCATTGGTGTTTTGGCTAGGTGTGGTGAAAGTTTCATTGGTTGTCTTTAAAAATCATTTAGTTGATTCTTAAAACGGTTAAGAATTTAGGACCTGCCTCATGCAAGCAATATTATGTAAAATAAATTTTTTTTTAGCTTTGCATCATGTTATGATGTTATTCCCTCATCAAAAATATATGTGGAGTGTTGCTTTGATTTTTTTATGCATGTTTGAGAAATCCTTTAATCTCCATGGCAACCATTCCGCCTCACAGATCAGCCCTCCCCTGCAACTCCCCCACTCTGCCTCTTCAGACTAGCAGCAGCAGCAATTAGCAGACACCTGAAGAAAATGCATCTGCTGAGCTCATCATACAAACTACTTCTCAGCGGAACGCTGGTAAAAACATTGTTACATTTTTTTATGAAGGAACATTGTGATGGCTTCCTGAAGGTGGAGTGTCGGAAAGAAGAGGAGCTTAACCCTAACCCTGGAAAATATATAATACTGCCCCTTTAAATGACTGTCAATGAGAAAGTATTGATGATAAACAAGAAAATGAAAGATTTCTTTTTATTGCAGATGTGAAACTCTATGAATAAACTGCACAAGCAGTATGTGTAAAGGTAGTAAGGTACCTTTATCTGACATCTTAAGGTAGTAAGATGTCAGATAAATCCACAGAGTAGACAGGGATGACTGAGATCACTGTGTCATTCAGTGATTGAGAATATAATGAGTAAATGTAATGAATTTATGCAAACCCTTGCTGAGAACCAATTAACTTTAAGTTAATAAAAAATTTTTTTTACATGCATTCTTCAAGCAAGTATTTGGCAAAAAAAGTTTTAAACAAATTTTTGTTCATATGGTTTTCATTGCTCCTGCTGAAGACTAAAGCAAACTGAAAACAGAGAAAATGTTATTTGTTTTTGCTCTCCTGCTGTTCTTAGTCTGCAGATATTCTCCTGTTATCTCAAAGTGCAGCCTCTGTTACAGAGTTTGCTGTACATGCCCATGTGTTGGCTTTGACATAGTGGCAGCTCTCCTGTGGCATATTCTCCTGGCAGCTCAGTTGTAAATATGGGAGCAGAAGCTGAAGACTGTCTGTCTGCAGTTTTCAGGCTGCTTTTTTTATTATTATTATTTTTTCCTTTATTTAACCAGATAAACCCCGTTGAGATCTGGATCTCATTTTCAAGAGGGACCTGGGCAGAAATCTGCAATACACAGCAACCTGGTTTTACCACCAGCAGCAGTTCAGTTGTAATGTGTTTTCAGGCAGATTCAAAAATTAACCATCAATCTCTTTCTACATAGTCCATACTACTATATGCAGAAGCGATAGTTTTCTGTACTGTTATTTCTTTCTTTTATCCCCATTCCAATGAACATATTTCACAGATGTACAAGGGAACACAAAGACTAATAAAGCCCATAAAACCTCCATTAAGCAGGATGGCTGGCTGCATTCAGAGGCGGAGAACAGCTTGGCACATATTTTCTCCACCTCCTACAATAAATCCCAACAGCTTTATGCTGATAGCCTTCTAATTAATAGGTTGTAAAGTTGATGAGCATTTATGGGCTTCAACTTACTATACCACGAGTGAATCCTTATTTTCCTCCTATTCTCAATATTCTTACAATATTCTTTAAACTGAACTGAAATGAGGCATTTTTCTATCAGTGTTTCTCTCTTTGCATAACACATAGAAGGAAAGATAAAGCAATGCAGTAGATAGTGATATCTAGAGCTAATTTGCTCAGTAGCTTAAGTGTATGCAGTGTTGGATAATGCAGGGGATGGAGGCTCTTCACCTGCATGTGAACTCCTGCTGTGTGTTTAGCCCTGATGGCCTCCACTCTTCATGCCTCAGGTTTGGAGATCTTCCATAGCCACAATTTCTCTCACAGTCGAATGTAGAGACTTTACTTCAAGCTTAGTTGAATAGGTTATTGTTATGTTATGTCTTCTGGTCTTCCTAAAGTAATAATGGCTCCATTACAGCTACTTCAGAAAAGCTGCTACAATGTTGTTGACGAACAGGAAGACAGCTTGTGTCACACCAATCCTGCATTGGTTTCCTGTCTGTTTTAGAATATATTTTAAGGTGCTCTTACTGATATTATATATAGGCTGTGAATCCTTATTTGATTTAGTTGTGCAGTCCCTCAGGTCTCCTGTTGATCTCTAAACAGAGAATTAAAACACACATTGAGGGATCTTTCTCCTATTGCAACCTTCAGCTCTGGAACAACCCTACTGAGGGCAGCTAAGAGTTTAGACGTGTTGAATCACATTGTTGATGTTCTAGTTGACTTCCAGTTGTGGGTTGAGATGTACACAAGTGGACGCAATTGTTAAAAAATGGCCAGAGGTGGCTCTGGGGAGCACTGCACTGAAGGCTGTGTTGTTTTTCCTCCTACATTTACCGGCATGTCCAGCCCTTTAAATATGGCAACGTCAACAAGATTGTTTTAAAAACCACAAAAAATCTATTTAATCTGGCTTTAGTTTATTCTTAAAACTATTTATCATTTCTGAAGTTTTCTTATTTTATTGGTATTTAATTTATAAATACTCTTGGGAGTACTGTCAAGTGTTTTTCTCTTATTATTTTAGATTTTATTTTTCTGTATTTTTACTCTTTGCTTTTGTTCAGTAGAACTTTAGTGTTTTAAAACTTGTATTTATTTCTCTATGCAATGTTTTGTTTGGGTTTCTTATTTTTTTGCAAATCTACATGATTGTGTTTTCAAAATTCCTCATCCACTATAATTGGATGATTAATATCTCTTCTAATTTTTCATAATTTGTAAAATTTTCCATTCAAAAATAATATCAGGCAACATTTTAACAAGTTTCCACCTTGTATTGCTTTACGTAGTTTTACTACGTGGTGTACCAGGATTTTTCAAATAGAGATGTTGCAAATTTTTGAATTGCTTTGACTTGTACATGGATTAGTGTTTGTGTGGTGAGATATTGAAATGAAAAGGTCACATACTGTACATATAGAATGAATCACTATTTTTCTCAAGTAATGCTCATCCAGGTTTTTTTGTTGCCTCAAACTAGATTAATCTTGGATGGTAATAACACTTAGGCAAGAAATCAATTCCCATTTTCCAGTAGAGAGATGTCCAAGCTTTCCCTGTGCCTGATTATCCAGACACAGATCTTAATCTCCCTGTGTATTTGATAAGACAGCTTTTCCTCTGTGGATTGTTTGTTAAAGGCCTTGCTGCAATCCTTCTGGTAAAACAAGTTTCCCAACAGCCGCTACAGTCTTCTTAACACATCCCAATTCTTCCCAGCAGTTATGCTCATACAGACACAAAAACGCAGCACTTCACATGCTGCTATTTTTAAGCTCCATGATTAAGCTTTAATTTCCAACAGATGGTGAGGATTTTCTTCACCTAAAAGAAAACACACAGGTATACAAGAACTGTCTGAGGCCTTTAATAAACAGCCTCGATGCTGAGAAATCTTTTGGTGTAGCTACTGACCAAAACATTTGTGCTTTTTTTGTTAGGGAAACAGAATATAAAGGTCTTCAGTTTTCTCTAGATCAGGCTACATCCAAGGCCTCCTTCCTGTTCAGCACCAAAAGTGTCACCAACAGCCTTCCAGAGAACTGCAAAGCCCTCAAAAGCAGAGTGGTCCGGCCCAAGACCAAATCTAGACTTTCACCATATACTCAGGTGAGATTTCTGTGTTTTGTTGCGATACCATTGAGATTACAGGTTACAGGTTGTGCTGCAAATGAGTGAACTGGGGTCATTGCAATAAAACTGTTTCTGAAAGCAGATAGACCACAACCATCATGTTATGTAGATGAAAATGACTTATTCAATCCTAAGAATGATTACAGTTCTGGTCAGTGGGTTACACACAACCATCGTGGGCATGATATTAATATTGTTTTAACAATTTACTTAACGAAATTCACACAATTCATACAAGGTCAATATTGTACATAGAGACTCAGATATATACAATTTAAATTTAAATTTAAAAAAGGAGATTCTGAGAGTTCCAGAACAGAGGTCCTCAAATCCCAGCTTTGAGGGTCGGTGTCCTGCAACATTTAGATGTATCCCTGGTTCAACACAGTTCAACAGTGACGTGCACAGACATTTTGGGGGGCAGGTTTTCAAGATTGAAAAAAAGGGCACCTTGTGCAACAAATGAAACCATCAGCAAATTGTCTATTGAGCTTCTTGCACAATTTTCTAAATCTTACTTCCAATTTATATAAACTCATTCAAGAAAATAAATACTTTTGTCTTTGAAGTTATCGTCCAGTAAAAACCAAGTCCAAGTACCGGTGAACGGTGAGCACAATTTGTTAAATTTGAAACCAAATATCAGAAAGTGACTCTGCTCAACAATCGTTCCCTCAACAATAAAGGCCACATTCATTTATAACTGATAATATTCTTGACTTTCTCTGTCTCACTGAAGCATGGCACAAACACCCGGATTATTTCTCTTTAAACCAGACCACATCCCTGACTTTACATACTTTGAAAAAGCTTCCCAGAGGAGTATAGAGGTGGTGTTAGAGCTGTACATAGAAAGGACAATAAAACAACATTCTTGATGTTCCTTCATTTGAACATATTGCTTTATTGCTAGTCATTACAGTCATTTATCAATTCCCACTTCACCTACTACTCAAACTTTACATACTATGGTGCATCTAACACCAAGGCTCCACTGTAAATAAACACTTTTAATCCCAGTGACGACATCTCCGACTCCTTTACAGCAGATTACAGTAATCAGACTACCACCACCTTTGCCTCAACCTCCAAACATGATCCCTTTGTTGCAGTACTGGTCTCTCCTGTTACCTCAATTGAGATGTCCACGCTCAAAGCAGGGATGTAAAGCTTCACTTGTACTTTGAACACCGTCTCATCCTGTTCATGCTCCTCCTTACATTACCCATAGTCAAACTCCCTCAAACTAAACTGTGACAAGTCAGACATCAACATGGGTCCCAAATCCCTTACCAAACCACCAACAACTTCTGCCTCAGCATTGAAAGCACCACTTTGTCTCCACCCACTCACATCTCCAACTTTGGGATCATGTTAGACAGTAACCTCTCCTTTGAACACCATGTCACCTCATCACAAGAACTGCCTTCTTTCATCTAAAAAATATTGCTTGCCTCCACCCATCAGTCCCCTTCTCATCCACGCAGTCTTCTTCACCTCCAGATTGGACTACTGTAACAAAATTCTTCATGATTCATCATCCAAAGTTTTCAATAACCTTCAGCACATAAAAATCTATGCTGCTCACCTACTCACCCACACCCACTCCTTATGGGGGTAAAGATCAGTACAGCAACTACCTGTACACTACATGTACATAAGCATTCACTGATAAATGTAAATAATCTATTAACAATTACAATATTACTGCATTATATCTGTCAAGCACAAAGCTACTACAAAGTTCAGATTTCTTTGCTCAACATTTACAAAATGTCTCATCATACAAATGGCCAAAATTATACCTGCTTTATTGCCCAGTTGACTATGCATCATTAGATGCATAGTCAACAGTTCAGTTCAGTTAGTAGCAGGTCATATTTTTATTGTTGTGGCTTTAACATGCACCACTTCACCCCATATTGTCCTGACAACAGCATTCACATTCTCTTCATCGCTGCCTGCCAGTCTCCATATAAAATCCTCAAAACTATTCTGAATTACTGCTGCTGTAATTCTCCTCCTGATTGTCTTTATCACAGGAAGACATTATGCTGCCGTGTTTACTGATGGGCCTATATTCCCCTCACTATGATGCCCTATCTCAGCAACCTTAGGCGAGTGTTCAGCTATGTCCATTTATGTGTCATTTTTTATGTTTATTTTTTTTCTAACCAGTTTACTTATTGTTCAAAAGTGTACTAAGGGCACAAAATAATAAAAAAAGAGTTGAATAGTGGTAAAATAAAAATCACTGCAGGTGTATGTTTTATAATTAGGATCCCTGCTAAATGTACAGCTTACACAGCTGTACATTACAAAACCTAAAATGATTACATTTAAGACATGATGATTATACAATCATCATGTCTTAAATGTAATCATTTTAAATGTAAACTTCTGACCATAACTTCCAAATTTTTTAACAATATTTGGGCATTATGGGTGTTTTATAGAAAAACTATGGTCTCTTCCTCTTTCAACAGATTCCCTTTTTCTTTGAGAATTATCTGTTATCTATCCTTGGATTCTAAGATCATAAATGTATCCTTCTTTTGTGTCTTTATAGAAATGTAAAAAAGTTATTTCTCTTAGACTGCAATTTAAGTTGGTTCCATCCCACTGTTCAGACCTCACCTACAATGGAGGATTGCACATGCAATTTCTTTGATTTGTACAAAGCTGACTCCTTTGTGAGTTCTAATTGAGCCAGTAGGTTAAGGACTACAAAAGCAGTTCTTGGTGAAAAGCCTGTTCAATTTCTCCAGGCAGCAGGACAGAAATCTGACCTTTAACAACCCAGTTTTTAGCTTGACACAAACCTTTCAGCAACTGGCTTGCTGTGGTGGATGGGTACCAAACACTTAAAAAGTCTGGCATGTCCCAGTGGATCTGATCGGGTTTTCTAACCTATAGCTTATTGATGTATTTGCAAATTGTTTTTGCAAAGAACTCAAACAGGTTTTTTTTTTTTATCTTTTTTGCATGTTAAAACTTGTTTGCTGTCCACAGTAACATTCAAAGGAATTACTACATTTTGGAATAAAATCCTGAAACCCAACACTTTTCCAAGTTTCTTAACATATTTCTTCTTGCACACTCTCTCCATGTTGCAGTATCCTAGCTTCAACACAGAGTCTGACCTGGACAGTCCATGGGGAAGCAGTCCTCTCACAGACTCAACTTCCCCTCAGCTGAGTGAACACATGGAAGCCTCTTATAGCTACAGAAACCTATCTGATCCACGGAGTCTCTGCTACAATTTATCTGAAGAGCAGCACCACACCACCAGTGACATCCACACACACATCCATGCACACGGTCAAGGGCAGAGTTGTGAGAGGAGTCGATGTGATGCAGGGAGATATTTTCTTGGAGCTCCACCAACCAGCAGGGATACATGGTTCAGCACAGCCCGGTCCTTTATACCACTGAGTAAAAGGTATTTGGACAACCATGATGGATACAACAGCAGTTTGGCAAGCATCTCAGCAATCCAGAGCAAGCAAGGTAAGGACTTACAACATGGCTAAATATGTCCTACCTAAATATGTGAGCAAGAGTATAGACATAGTATGACCAAAACTAGAAAGGAGTCTCTTGTGTCAACTGCAGTAATATTGATTCAAGTTCATTCTTCTGACTGTTGTGTTTTTATTCTCTCTCTTTCTGCAGACCAAGCCCACTGGGAGGAAGACAGTATAGTCAGCTCTCCAGGTGGAGGCTCAGTCAGTGACTCAGGAGATCTGTATCAAGCAGATTACCACTCCTGCAGCCCAGAGGAGCCCAGTAAGATTGAGACTCTGATAAGGGCCACACAGCAGATGATAAAGGAAGAAGAGAATCGAATGCAGTTACGCAAGAGCTTTGAAAATACACCTCAAGGCATTGCCAATGGGCTTCACAGGGGTGCTGCTTCAGGTTTTACTTCAGAGTACACTCAACGGTCCTTACAAGCTATGGTGTGCCGAAGTTTTAGCCCAGTGATAAGTCCTTCTTCTAGTCCTACCCCTCTATCCAGATTAAGCAGTCCTAGTGCAGATTGTTCGCACAGGCTCAAAGGCTACCACCAGACTGACATGGATCCTCTTCCTTTGCAGTTACACAACCCATTTGGTCGGTTGGGTGTCTGCACAGCTTTACCTACACCAGCCCCTGCACTCTACCCCTCTCACAGTTACCCACGATCCTATGTGGACAGACATCCTTCATATTCCTTGACAGGCTACACTCTGGAGCACCTGTATGACCCTGAGAACCTGCGGGGCTATTGTACCTCTGCTAGCACTGACCGCTACGATCATTTCCTTGTACCAGGAGAACAAAATCCTGGACATAAAGGGCAGTCATTCATTCTCACCAACAGTAGCATTAGCTCCCACAAAGGGACTAGAGTCACATAGCTTGTACAAGTTGGCTATCTGGCAAGGGTCAGCTATTTACAGTTTTCATTCTGACTCTGCAAGGAAGCAACAAGTCAGGCAATGACTATAGAGGGAATTAATATATTTCTGAGTGTGTGAAAAATATTCACAAGATGAAATAACAAAATCATAGTAGAATACCAGTGCCTGAAATCTTAACAGATAATTTTATTTCATTCTGTCGTGTCCTTGGGGAAGACACTTCACCTTCCTTGTCTGCTGGTGCTGGTCTGAGGTTCTGGTGGCTTCGGTACATGGCAACCTCACCTCTATCAGACTGCCCAAAAGCAGCTGTGGCTACTATCCAGTAGCTTGCCACCTCAGTGTGTGAATATGTGTGTGAGTGGATGAATGACTGAATGTAGTGTGAAGCTCTTTGGGGTCCTCTGGATTTGACAAGGCACTGTACAAGTAGAAGCCATTTACAATTTCGTCCAAGTTTGTCTTTTATTTTTCCTGTTTTAAGGCTGAAAGAAAGGATCATCTGACCTGACTACAACACATTTATTAAACCCACCCTAAAATATGAGGAGCCAGTTAGAGAGTATCAAACAGCTTCTCTTGGCATTTAGAGGCCTACTTTCATCCTCATTGTGTTACAGTAATCACTGAGGTGAAAACTAGCCATGATCCAATTTCTGAAGTTAAGCCAAGAGCCAAGGAGTTTTTTATTCAGGTCAGCCTGTATCATTATCGGATTGGATGAAGTAGCTGTTGGTGGGAAGTTATCTAGGAACTGAAAAACTGCAAGTCTGTTAATGAAAGAGCTGACTTCCTGCGCTATGACATTTCTAACATTTGGGAAAATAAAATTGTAGGTAGTCTGGTTACTGTCCCGGTTTATCCCACAAGCAATTCATTTTAGAAAGTGTTTGTCCTGCATGTGTGATTTTCTTGTTAAACAGATAATGGTATAAAAAAAAGTCTGTTGATGTGGTCAATTCATTTGATAGAGAAAATTAGAAGAAAAAAATGGAACTGGAGTCCCTTGTTTTTCAGATTGTATTTACCTGTACCTGTTTAGTCACTATGAGCTTTCTAAAATTTTGTACTGCAACAATTAGAGATATCTAAAGTTATCAATCTCTGTTTTGGTTCATGTTGATCCTGACAGCTATAACCTCACAAACTGATATGCAAAACAAATGTCTGCACTTTCTCGCTCATCCTTGAGGAAGAGGGTAAGCAAAGAGACAGATGCACTCATGACCACCATAATACAAATTAAACATGACCTGACATTGAGATCTGCTCATACTGAAAGAATAACTGGATATTTATACTAAAGATAGATGTTGATAATCGAAAGAGGCCTAAAGAAGATTGGGTCCATGTGTAACGTGAGACCAGACCAAGGAGCTCAAATGACACGATTACAATGACGGATCACAGAAGCAACTGTTAATAAACTTAGATTCAAGTGTCAAGACTACCTTTTCTGACAACTTCTAAATTAATCTATATTTAAACAAGTGTGTGTTTTCTTTGAATTTGGTTTGCTAAACCCTAAGACATGTTTCATTACTTACTGCTATTTATAGTATTACTATAAATATGCTTTGAAGAGAAAATCCCTTCATGTGTAAGCACATGTGCAAAAACTGTATTTATTAAGCCTGACAGAAATACAAGTCAGTCACCAAACACAGTTTTCCAACACATACTGTGTATTTATAATTTTTCATTGCTGATATAAGAGGATGGAAGCTGCTGATAGCAGGGCACAAAAATTAAGACTTACAAAAATATGAGAGTGTAGACTTTCTGGTAAATCCAGTTCTAATGTGAAATATGACAGATTACTGGATTAAGGACATTNACCTGCAAGTCTTTAACTGTGTTTATTCCTTTCATCATCAACAATAAATCATGTAAGTTTGGTAACATTTGCTCCTTAGTTGCCAGAGTTATGAGGGGGGAACCTTATATTTTAGCTGACTAAGATAATCCGCTCCCCCTCCAAAACATTGTATAAAATTTATTTACCAACAAGTCTTTAAGTGTGTTTATTCCTCTCATTATCAACAATAAATCATGTAAGTTTGAAAACATTTCATCATTATTTGCCAGAGTTATGAGGGGGGAACCAAATATTTTAGCTGTCTAAAATAATCTGTTCCCCCTCCATAACATGGGAACAAAAACTCTGGAAAGAAACATAATTCCTCACAGGGGTTCGATGTAAATATCCATACAGGTCAGCCTGTGTCCAGTTTGAGTGAAAGGAGACGTGCTTTCCACGCTGAAGTTAATGTAAGACATCCAGTTGTGTTATTGGTCCGGCTTTAAATGTTTAAACTACAAACCTATCTTATATAAACTCATCTTTTAGGAATAAATCTGCTCCGCCAGTGAAACGCTCAGAGCAATAGACGGTTGCACTCTGGATAAAAAAAAAATGAAAAAGAAAAAAAATAGCTATTTTTAAAATTTTTTATTTTTTTTTAATTTTCATAAAAACATAAACAAGAAAGGCTTAGCCTGGCGGTGGGGCTAGTAAAGCATGGCGGGCCGCCAGGCCTATAATACACTGGGGATAACCCTGATAGGTGAAGAGGCAAGTGAAGAAGTTGCACCAGAATGAGTATGTAGCGCCTGTTAAACCTCAGCCTGCCCACCTTTCCTTTCTACATCCCAATTTGCAGGAAATTGGTCGGCCCTGTCTCCATCCATAAATACATATGTAAATTAATATAAATACCCAGACGTCTGCCACCACGTGGGGCAATAATTATGCGCATGTACTTGTTTGTAGCAGTATAAGTATTTATAATAATAATATTTATGTATCTTATTCAAAAGGTGCTTTCAGGGAACATAAGGTAACCTCACAAAACTAACAATAATACATTTTAAAGAAAGACAAAAAAAAAAAAATTAAAAAAATAAAGAAAGAAAGAAATCGTGCAAATGCTTGTTTGTCGTTGCGGGTCCTATTTAGGTCCCGCAACGACAATTTAGCTGACCTTAATATTTCCCATGTTTTGTTCATTATTATTACACTTATTGTTACAATTTAAATTTAAAAGAAAAAAAAAAAAACGCGCCTCAATGCGTTTGTACCCAAGCTGGCTGTATGGGAGGGGAGAGCGGCTGACAGGAGGGGAGGGGCGCCTTATCAGTGCTGTTCCTCTGTTATTGATCATTTCATACACAAACAGTTGTTAAGTACATAAAATGCTGACTAGAAAAAAATTCCCCACATCGTTTTTGCGCCTCCTGTAGTGCAGCGCCCCTATGCGTTGCATACAGTGCATAGCCACCTTTTGCGCCACTGCCTGGTGTCTGCAGCCCATCAGATCCCAAGATTAATTGCAGCCCAAAAATTGAGACTTCTGTTATTGTCCCTTCTATTTAATGCTTCTTGAATCTGATTGAAGTTAAAACCACATTTATTAATGTCTCGAAAACTAAAACTACATAACCAATAAATGGCAACTGTATTTCTGTTATCTGACGTAGTGCCGACAAATTCTGATTCTGAAGGTGGCTTAATAGATGTGCCATACTGAAGACAGACATGCTGCTCAGGCATGTGGGCAGATCCATTCAGACCAGGATATGATCCTGGGCTGCTGCCAAGTGAGGGGATAAAAGCCGCCTCCGGCACCTAGAACCAGATGCTACCTCATGAATCCTTTGAAAGGAATCTGTGACTAATACAAAATATCTCCTCCTTCTGAGAACCTGTAAGGAACTGGAAGGAGGGAGAATAATTAGGTGGAGGGGAATGAATGATGACAAGCATGACAGGAGGGTTGTATGAAGCCACGAATTAGCAAATAGACAGACATAGATTGGTAAGCTGGGTGGAGAAGTAAGTTCATATCTTCCACCTTCTATTCCCCCTTTTGAGAAATGGACTGAATGATGTGCTCCTTCATCAGGAAAGTATTTTAAAAGCAAAGCTGAGTGAAGAGGCAAGGCAGAAAATACAGGTGCAATTCCAGACAAATCAAAGCCTCTGACAGATAAGAGTGTGCTCCACATCCTGTCTGTCACTTAGCAGGAGGAAGAAGGCTGCTTGTTAGGACAAGAGCCTCCATGACTGAGAGTGCAAACACATTTCTCTTGCTCAAGTGGCTGAAGAAAAGGCCGAATGTGTATTTCACCTCCTTAATACGCTCCTCTGCCTTTTTCTCTCAATCTCCCACACACAAACCCTTTGGTGGAAGCACATATCTGACAGTAAAAGGTGAAGTGCTGCTGACAGTGTCTCATTGGTGAAATATGTCCAGTTTGGCCGGGCAGAAGAGAGACCCTCATGTCCAAATACAAAGATTTCTCCCGTTTTGTTTCCCAACACCTCACTGTTTCATACTTTTGCTTTCTCCATTTAAAACTCTGCAAAACGGAGTTGGTGTTTTTTCTTTAGAAATTTCCTTCCAATTGACAGCTTAATTAAGTTATTTAATTAAAAAGTTAGTAAAACATGTTTTTTACAGGTAAAAGCATAATCTACCTTTGTTACTGTTGCTCTTAACTTGACCAAATTTCAAATACTTTTCATTGAGACAATGCTGAGATGATGTGTTGCATGGTTCTCCACTAAACAATGTCAATGTCAAGTTTATTTATGTTGCACTTTAAAAACAGGTGTAAAACTGCACCAAAGTGCTGTACAAGAACGACAATATCACAAATTGATAAAAACAGAGTATCAAACACTACTTCAAATAAATGCCAAAGAATAAAAATGAGTTTTGAGAAGCGTATTAAAATGATCGAGGCTGTTGGCAGATCTAATATGGAAAGGTAAATTGTTCCATAGAGTAGGCGCAACATCAGAAAAAGCCCGATCTCCTTTCCTCTTAAGTCGAGTCTGAGGAACTGTTAATAATAGCTGATTATTTGATCATAGGGTTCTGTGCATAGATGGAAATTTTAAAAGGTCCCGAAGATATGGGGGGGCTAACCCATTTAAAACTTTCTAAGTTAATAAAAGAGTCTTAAAATCTATTTGATTAAAAACAGGCAGCTAGTGTAAAGAGGCCAGTATGAACATCATTGAGAAACTGAGTCCTGCAAACAGTTTCCTTGTTTTAAGTGCGAGGCTCCAAGAACATAGAGATCTAATCTCTAGAAAATATTTAGTGCCAGATGCTGGATTTGCCAAGAATCCTAAATATACAGACAAAGCTACAGAGTGGAATGGCTTACATCAGAGCATATCCATGTGTTACAATGGTCCAGTCAAAGTCCAGACTGAAATCCAATAAAAAATCTGTGGAAACACTGTTTTTTTTAGATTTTTTGCAAGAACAAATAAGCCAAAAAAAATCTGTTTTTAGATGTGCAAAGTTGAGAGACTTAAACAGTTATCATTAATATTACTATTAACCTTTATTTCCTCAAGAAAATCCATTTGAGATTACAAATATATTTTTCAAGAGAACTGGGACAAGATTTGGAGCACTTCAGAACTACCTCCTACCTCGGGTTGTCTGTCAAATAGAATCACATCAAAATACATTTAAAACATTGTGTTTTAATGTTTAAAAAACGCGAAAAAGATCATTGAGTGTGGGGTACGGCTACAAGGAACTAACAGTCTAAAGTGAAAAATGTCGCCATCTTGTGGCTGACTTTTAAACTGTAGGTGAGGAAAAAAATCACATTTGTTCTAAATAGCATATTTTAATAAATATTTAATCAAAGCCTCAGTGTAGAAAAATCCTATTTAATACCCTTTTCAACATTACCACTTGCACAATTATTGGTACCCATGACAAGACATTCTGTTTGCCTGGGGTTTTTAAGCAACTGTCATAAATTGTGGTTTGATGGTGAGGATGGAATGCGGCTGGACCCAGGTTATGATGGAAAAAAAAAAAAGTTTAAATGATGCAGTGTACATAACTCCAGGCAGCACAGGTGAGCAATGAGACAAGAAAACACAGACACTGGTAGTATTCGAGAAAGGCAGGACGTTTGTCATTGTCGTGACACACGACACAAGAAGGATCCGGGGACATGGGTGGTATTAAATACACAAGGAGTAATCAGGGAACACGAGGAGATTTTGAGTTTCCATTGAGGAAGCTGGGACAGAGCAGAATCGACACAAAAGTTGATGATCTTGGGCGGCTGGCATAAAACTGGTTTGTGACTGGGCTACTATGGCGTCTCAGGTCGAGGGTGAAGGAGATGATGAGATGGATTTAGGTGAATGGACTACTGTGAGAGGTAGTAGAGGATTGGGAAGAGAGCAAAAAGAAGATAACTTGAAAGAGACTCAAAGCAGTAAAAGGACTCTTGAAGGAAATAGTTCAGATGAAAATGAGGTAGTTTGCAAGAGGATAGTTAGAGAGGAATATAAAATAATCATAAAGTTTAGGAAGGAGGATGAAGGTATTCAACTCAGTCCGTTAGCGCTGTCGAGAGAATTAAAAAAGAAGTTTGGAGATCTGTCATTTGCTAAATTCCTTAGAGATGGAAATCTTTTGGTTATAGTGAAAAATCAAGAACAGAAAAACAATGTATTGAGCACCCAGAGCATTTGTAAAAAAGTGATTACTCAAGTAAAAATTTTGGGAGAAGACAAGGTAGTAAGAGGGGTGATCACTGGTATTCCAGTAGGTGAAGATTTAGAAAAGTTCAGACGCAGTATTTATGGAAGTGATGTAAGCAAAATAAAAAGATTAATGAGAACAGTAGAAGGTGAAAGAGTGGAAAGTCTCTCTGTGATGTAGAGTTTCAAACAAATGTCATTCCTGAAAGGGTTAAAGTCAGATGTATGTGCTTTCCTGTAAGACCATATATTCCTCCTCCTCTCAGGTGTTATAAATGCCAGAGATATGGTCACATAGCAGCTGTTAGTAGGGGAAAACAAAGATGTCCAAAATGTGGAGGAGAGCATAATTATGAAGAATGTAAAAATGGGAAGGAAAGTTGTTGTAATTGTGGAGGGCAACACAGGGTGACTTATGGAGGATGTGAGGTCAGAAGGAAAGCAATGGAAATTGAACAAGTTAAAGTCAATAATAATATAAGTTATGCAGAAGCAGCTAAAAGAGTGAAACCAAAAGAAGTGATAAAGAAAGTTCAGCCAAATTCAATACCAGAACAAAGACAAAGTGGAACTGAAAATGTTCTAACAGTTGAAAAGATTCTTTTGTTCATTGCATATGTAATCAATTGTACAGATCAAGT
>CAEFZY010035547.1:0-22400 GCA_903066815.1 Brachyrhaphis roseni
GGGGGGGGGTGGGGGGGGGTGGGGGGGGGGGGGGGGGGGGGGGGGGGGGGGGGGGGGGGGGGGGGGGGGGGGGGGGGAGCAGCAAGTAAAACTCCTTTATATTGGACAGGCTACCTGAAAGATCCAGAATCGGACATGTGAGAGCGGAGCAAACGCGTCGTAGCACACATTCTCACATCCAGGCTGTTGGGTGTTGCAAACAAATTTGCTCTGTTCATCATAGTAGATGGTTTCGCCACCAACGGCTGTCAGCACGATGCGGAAAATGATCAGTACAGTCAGCCAGATCTTCCCCACAAAGGTGGAGTGGTTTGAGATTTCATCCAGCAGACGTGTCAGGAAGCTCCAACTCATGGTGCCAAGGAAACCAGAGCACTAAGTCAGATCTGAGGGAGAAACAATGCTTTCATGTGAATATTCAGGTCTTTTCTAACAACAAAACAAACCATGTTTAGCATGCTTTGTGCAGGTTCTGCTTCCTTCTTTAGGTGTATAACACTGCAAGAGAGAACAGAGTATGAACCTATTTAGAGCTGATGCAACATGCTTCCTGCAATTAATTCCTACTGTTCCTTCTGAAGTCAACCCTTTGTATCAAGACCTCAAGATTTGACATGTCTAACAGATGTTCACTGATCTGATATACTTCCACTCAAAAAAGTGAGGGGAACTTCTACCAAGGCTCCCAAAGTAAAAAGCATGTGATTGGTTTCCCCCCGCCCCCTTTACTACAATGATCGATCGCTAGGATTTCAACAGACCTGATACTGCTTGTCTACTTAGCGACTGAGCTGGATAAATTCAGAAAATTGCTCACATTCAAATAAAACTAGAAATTCCAAGACAGAGTTAAGTAGCCAACCTTCATGTCCCAGATTTGTTGAGCACAAAGGGAGTGAGACCACAGACACCACCAACTTAATAAAGCAGTTTGGTAGCATTAATGAAAGCAGCCAGCTGTAGAGAAACTGACCACAAGACTCAAGTGTCCTTTAGCCCAGTATGTAGAGCTACCACTTCAGCAGATTTGTTGCCAATACTTAATTTCACATTAGGAGCAAGTATCTATGAACTGAAATAAGAGGAAAATTGCGTTATTGTAGTCTATTTTTAACAGTTATTGAAAAATTAATTTCAGACCATTGGAACCACTATTTATTTCTACTGCAATTGCACCATAGTTGGAGCTAAACACTTGTGGTTTCCGGCCATGAAAAACTTGCCACTGTTGCTGGTAGGCTGGGTGATGATCTGGAGCATCCCCTTCAGTGGGAAACACCACAAGGCTCATCATTCAAGGAACTCACTGCAGCAATATCAAGATAAATTTCCCTAACATGACAATCTCATATCTTAGGGACTGAATTATGTCCTCTAAGAGGACAATGCCTATTCCCACAGAAAAGGGTTCCAACAGAGAGCGTCATGACCAGCTTATAGCCCTGACCTCTCAACCCTATTAATATAATTTGGAGCTCAGCTTGAAAGTGTTGTTTCTTTACCTTTCTGGTTAAAGAATAAAATGGTGGCCGCAGTTATACAAGTCTGCAGTTTGTACGATTGGATAATTGAAGTTAGAGTAAATAAGACAATGACAACCTTTCAATTACATAATTACAAATACCACCCATGGATTCTCTACCAAAATTTTACCACTTAGATTTTGAAGAACAGCTTAGACTAAAGTATGAATTGTACAAAGAAAACAAGGATTTTTGTTTTAAAAGTTTGAAGTCATCCAATAGTTTAATTCTCACAAAAAAAAATTCTGCTATTTAGTATTGAGGTTTTAAGCATTACACATGCCCTATGATACCAGTTACTTGGAATCAAAAGGGGTTCAATTGCAAGTGACAAATTGCAATTGGTCAATAAATTTTCTCCCAATAATTTCAAGTTCTGACCAAACTCCGAATCTAAAACCAATTAGAAATATGTACATAGCTTGGATACATTAGTATATTCCTGTTGTTTTTGGAGGTTACTGCTCACCTTGTTCTTTTCATTCTAGTCACCATGGATTTATACTTCGATCGTTAGATTCTAAAACTTGGCTTCAGAAGGTTTCCAGATAGTTTTCAGTTTGAGAAACCTCTGAAGTTTATAAGAGTTATTTTCACCCAGTTCTTTGGTTTTTAAGTTGCTTTTCTAAATTACGCCTTGGGAAATTATTCTAATAAAATCCATTTGTCTCTACACATTTTTTAAGATCCTTAACTGAGAAATCTGGCTTTGTTTTGCCAGCCTATAAAACTTAAATCTGAATATTTGGGGGTTTTAATCGTCTTGTTGGACAACAGAAGTACTTGGAAACAAATTGTTGTTTTCCCTCCACATTTTCTAACACTTTATAGACCACATGAATAACAGAGCAAAGAATTTGTTCCCAACCATTACTCAGCTAGATTTATAAGCAATGCCATTACTCAAACACCCTTAATTGGGGTTATAAAATACCCCAAACAACATCAAACTTTGAGCTTTACACGTCTGAACGTTTTTCGCTTTTTTTTTTTTTTTTTTTAAGAGAAATGTACACGGAGTGAACAACAATGACTGATAAGAGATTAAGCCAAGTGCTTTGTTTTCCTCAAAGTTCTATAAAACTGAACATATTAATCTTGTCGGTTAGGGCACAAAAACTTCTGGTATCAGTTTAGTAAACCCTCAGTCTCACTACTAACTGGCATACGATGCTTAATCCCAAAAAAAAAAAATAAATAAAATAAAAAATCCAAGAGCCCACCAGTAAACTGCAGCCAGGAGACCTGCTGTGGCTTTGGACGGCAGGAATTATTGTACTGAAGCAATGAACACACTCAGGAATTTATTTACCACCTCACAGCCCTGTAATGATGTCATTAAATTACCCTAAACATGGCCAGGATCTACAACAGAACAGAGCTTGGACTTTCATACTTCACTTTACAGAAAGAGTGATTCATTTTTAGTGGAAGACTACTTCTCAAAGTAAACAAAAGTTTGTACAATGTTCATTGAAAGTCTCTTCCTATGCAAGATGAATGGTACCAACATGGATGAAGATTTCCTTTCAGAAGAAGAAGAAAAAAAAAAAATCCATATTTCAATGAGTCACTACAAAAAACGCCAAGCTACAATGGCTTCATTCGTCAAGTCCACCCTATAACAAACTTCCACCTTCAGATGACGAATTGACCAAACTAACTTGCCTGAACCTGAGGTGCCCACTGAAAAAATCTGGAGCTTCCAGGAGACTAAAGCAATGAAAACAGTCTGTGGAAATTATGGCTTTTGAAACCCAGACCTACAAGCCTCCTACTTGCAGAGACATCGTGTCATTAAGTCAAACAAGCCCCAGTAAATACCGGGTCTTGCTTGTGGGAACGTGCAAAGATTTTTGACCAAACAGCACCTTGATGACCTTGAAAGAAAATTTGGAGACAGAAACAAGCACAGCTGCACAGTACCATCTGCTTTGCTCCCCAGACTATATGATTATATCCTACATATGTAGCTGTCTTGTCCTAAAACTGTTCCAAAAAAAATAAAAAATAAAAAATAAAATCATGTGGTTCATGCATTTAGCCTCAAATGACCTGATCTGACTCACTGTGAATGGCTGGGTTACTCACAGCTAGTAAGGGATAAAATTTAAAAGCCTTTCTGGCAGCAACCAAAGCAGCTCCTCTCTTAAACCTCCATTTAAGAAAAAAAAAAAAACACCTCAGATATTAAGCCTATTTTAATTTGGAGAATATGCCGACCAAAAGCATCTTTTTGTTTTTTAAAGGTTTTTGAACAGCCCCATAGTCTTTCACCACTAATGACCCATACAATTAAAAAGGGAAAGCATGCCAAAATCAAGAGCTAAAAGGTGACAAATGAGTCCCGAGAGGCTTCCACTTCATTTCTGTCATGCAAAAGACTCAATAGAACCTGAAGAATTTCAACTTACTGAACCTAAAAAAGAGAAAGTTTGAGAAGTAGATTACACAGACAAGTAGTTTTCTGATTTAGAGAATATGCCAAAAGAACAAGCTAATGGTTGACAAACTATTACATCAAGACTTCCAAAGAACAGAAGCTTCAGACAGGACAGGGACTCAGTGACCTTTCCCACAAATCACCTCCAATAAAACACAAAAAGACATGCTGATTTGAGTTTAGATATCTCACAAAACCTCAAGACTAATTCAAAAACCTAGGTTTAATTGACCTCATCAAAACAGTCCAAGAAGTCCAACACCATGGGCATGGATTTATTCAGACTTAAGTTGATTTCAGAGGCTCTCAGCAACTCCGATGACCCTTATGACTGAGGACATCTACAATTAAACAGAGAAGTTTTCACCTCAGTTCCGTCAAGCAATACAATTAAGAGTACTTGAACTCAACTGTCTGAGTTTGATACAAGTTGGATGATAAGGATGTGTTCATTTTCTTTTTAGAGATTTCATCTTGCATCTGAAGAATCTTTGGGTGTATGAAAATATTTGTCTCAAACTTAACGTTTACCCTCCAAAAGAGCAAAAAGCCCCTTACCTCCAGAAGCACCAGCAGCTCACCATCCACCTATATACAGGACTAAAAGTCTCGAGCAAATTCAAACACCGCCACCTCCCACCAGCACAAACAAAACTTCTCACAGAGTGGCTCATTTGCCAGTGTAGGCAGTGATTTAATGGCTTTTCTGCTTCAGGAGTCTCTCAGCTCCAGGATATTGTGGGTATGTAAGAAGGGTGGGGGGGGGGAGACTGGAGAAATTTTGGGCAAAAGATCTGGACAAAGCAAAAGGCGAGTGAACATTCCTGCTTAACCAAAACCAGAAAGCTTGAATTCTTAGGGTTCACAGAGCAGAGAGAGGACACTTGAAATCCCTTTCATGCAGTCTGAGCAGCAGCCCAGGAATCTATGGCCATCACGACTTCCCCCCGTGGCGTCAGCCATGAGCTTTAAATCCACAAAACTCATCCTGAAGGCACCTTTCTCAAACAGTTTTAAAGATGAAAAAAATAGTTGAAAAGCACAAAAGAGAGAAAAAAGAGAGAAAACTTCCAAGAAGCATGAACAAGCTTTGCTGAGTCAGACTTAGATGTTTTGGAAATTGTGGCATTCCAGGAGGAAAACAAAGTGCTGCCAAGCTTTAGTGGGAGAAACAAAAAAAAATCACTGACTTAAAAGAGGAAAGTCAACCATAAGTACCAGGCTAGCTTAAGCCACTAGTTAGAGAAATAGCTGTTGTTTTTTTATTTATAATTATACACCCCAATTAGACACGTAGTCACCTCAAAAAAATATTCATTAAGTTTTTTTCCAATGAGACTGGAAAACACTCACCACTCTATGACACGCGCAGCTCCACAACTCGCCGCGCGAAAGAAAAAAAAAGATATATAAAACCCCTAAAAACGCGATACGGCTCCACTAAAAACTATCCAAACCTTGAAAAGTCAACTTTCTACACCTTAAAACGCCACAGCGAGCTTTAACTTAAGCAGTGGAGGAAGCTAAACAGCTTGTTGGTACCAAACACTCACCGTGTGCTCTCCAGCTCCGCGCGACTTCTCTCCTCTAGCTTAATTGCCTCACCAGGTTTTTCTAATTAACGCTCGCTCGCTCGCGCGCTCACTCTCTCTCTCTCATTGACGTCCGAGCCAGCCTACGCTAAGAACCCACGCGGCCCGAGCTGACCCCCATGTGTCGGGGTCCCGAACGAGAGGACAAAAAGGAGATCTTTGATTCCTCGAGGCTCCTCGCTGCCCTCCTCCTCCCTCATCCACCGAACTCGGCCTCATTCAAGAAGAAGGAGGCCCCTCCAGTGAAACCTGAGCTCCGCGACACCGACTACCGTTCTGCCCTCGCGACAAAAGGACCGCGAGAATCCCATTACATGTTTCATAAGATGCAGTGCAAAGTGTCACCGTGTCATTTTTTTAGGTCTCCAATCTGGAGACATTGGAGGATTTGAGAAGCTTCAAACTGCAGGACAAACATTTATGACGATTTTATTCATTTTAATCTTTGAAGGTTAATAATTAAACCACACATATTTTTTTAAAAGTTATAATTAGAACATATGTGGAAAAAAACAAATAATAAAAAAACCCTGAAAATAAACTACAGTGTATTAATTATTTTTCAAAATTTTTACCATAATGCAATTTTCAATAAATAAATATATTGTGTTTTAAAGCAACAGCCACTTTGTTTCTGTAGCACTAGCTGTGTGATGCTGCTAATGCTAACTTAAAGATAGAAGATATAGATATGAAAAAGTAAATACAAAAATCAAAGCTATTTCAGCTGTATTATTTTTATTTAGAACTTCCTATGCTTTTTTCATTATTTATTTGACTCTGTCACCCAATAGCGTTTTACCTTTTCTGACTTCCTATAACTGCTAGCTGTGGTGCAGTGCTAATGCTAGCTTGTAGGTAAATAGACAAGAAGTTGGGATTTAGAGTTAGCTACTACCCACATGTTGCTACAGCACTACAGCTAATAAGTTTTTTCCTAGCATTACTGCTACAACAGGCAGCTACATGACCTCATTTCTATATTTTTGAAATGGAAAACAACCAGCAACTTTATTGTCTTTTCACGATCAGCTTAAAACTGCAGAATAATTTTGTAACTGTGTCAATAAAATTTTTCTGTCCTGCAACTTTTTACCATGTTCGATTCCTTGTCGTTGCATTGATTTCACAAATATTTCTGTTTCCTTTTGTTTGACAAGAGAACACAGTCTTCAGCATATTGTTGATGTCTTGTTTTAGTTATTCATATCCAGTGTCATTAAAAGAATACTACATGTAATTCGCTGGTTTTATTGATGTTCGGTTGTCTCATTTAACTCGCTTTTCTTGATTTATTGTTCCTGCCCATCTCTTTGTAAAAGTTTTATTTGTGGTGGTTTTATGTGTGTTTGTTCTTTTTTTTTTGGTTTTGGTAAATAAATGTTTTCAGTTCGAGTCTTTCTCATGGTTTTTTTTTTTAAATTCCTTTAATTTTACAGCATTTTGGTCTGTTTTTAGCATCACTTCTAATTCTCGCTAACAATCCTCGGTGGTCATTTCTACATCTGCTTTGTCACACTGTTTATTTGTTCTTCTCTTCAGGTTCGTGAGCTCTACACTAATTGTCCAATGAAACACTGCACATGCCGAACAGACTGCTCTTATGCTTTATTATTTTAAAAAATGTCCGAATATATACACTTAATTGCCATCATTGTGGATCCACAGGCTACAATAGCCCCGCAATAAATCCCGGTTTTATGAAGGTTGTAATGTTCACTTTTGGATTTATGATTCAACTTTATAGCAACTGTGGAGGCTGTTGAGTTGCTTTCCTGAGTTTAAAGACTTACACACACAGTGAGAGTTGTGTATAATATTCAGTCTGTCCTCCAGCTTTAATGGCCTGCACAAAATATTCAACAAACTGCAGCTTCCAAATTGCTCGGGGAGTTGACTCAAAGCGTAAATATCATAACCTCCGATGGATCATTCAGGGACTCGTATGAGACAACGGTGATGGTGTAATGCCGGCCGAGCAACAAAGTGTTGAATTCAGGACTCCCCATTAAAAGTTTTACAAATCAAAACTTTACAGCTCTATAGATCGTAACACAGGGTTGTGAAAAAGTACCATGTTCGTGACTTTAAGCTCATGCAGGACAATAATCAATAAAGAAATGAGCCCAGTCAAAGCCCAGACTTAAGTCCAATCCTGTCACATGAACTTTGACATGCCAAACTGAACAGCAGAGTGGGTCAGAATTCCTCCAGGTCAGCCAGACCTTGATTAATAAGGTCTATTTGGTTCTGTTAATAACCAAAGTCGTCATATAAGAACATTTTCCACAGAGAACAAGAGCTGTGTACTTTAACATTCGATCCGTCTGTGTGCCCTGGACCACAGCTTGGCAGCCCACCGGTCTGACGGAGGACTGCGTGACTGCAGCCTTCACACGCGGAGGCCCCACCGTCCAACAATCTGGTTGATTCTGGCATTCGACAAAAACAACAGATTTCTCACTGTCATGCACGGCGCAGCTGTAGCGCTCCAGACCGAGAAAGAGAACCTGAAATGTTTGGAGGAGGCGGCGAGGAGTCAAACCAGGCCAGATGTCTGCACCGGGCCAAGCAGCCCTGCTTCCTGTTGGGCTATCAATCCTTCTGTTCCCTGATAAGTTCTGAGTGAAACATGAACTTATTCACCTGCATCTCTTTTGTGTTTGCAGACCTTGGCTTTGGATCAGTATGCTGGGAGCTATGGAAGAAGAAGAAGGGGGGAAAAAAAGGGGAAATTGTGAGCCGACAGGCCCCACAAATTGGTTGTGGGATCTTGACAGGGTCGTGTGAGGCTCTATAAGGGCTTAAAAATTCCTCCTTACACCCCTGCAGAGAGAATATTAGCTGCATCATTAAGGCCAGGACTGACTGATATGAGGTACTTTTGATTTTTGCCCACCCGCGCAGTACGCGGCCTCTCCGTACAGCAAACACCCGTTGCGGTAACGTTTTAGTATCAACCCAGATTGCTTATTTCCTCCTAAAAACATAAAAGTGAATGACAAATTCGGAGCATGCTATCAGTCTGACTCATGGATTTTTCAATGCTGAGTTTTTAGGGTCATTAATTCCAGCAGAGCCAGCCAAATCAAAAAAAAAAAACATGCAGCATTTCCTCACTTGCACTTTGTTCCTGGGCGGATTGACGGAGGCCCGGGAACGGTTATATAGATAATCAAAAACAATAAAAAAGCAGAAAACACAAAAGAAACACTTACCACATGGAGAAAGACAATAAAACTGTGAAATGCATGGCTTAGTGTGGGCATGTGGGAGAACAAAACGGTGCCAGATCAGAGCCATAAAGCAGAATTAATGATGTACAGTATGCTTCACCATTAACTTGGTTTTATGTGCCTTCAATGAGAGCTATTTTTTCCTCTTTTCAGGTAGGAAAATAACACATTTAGACTGCTGTAATTTTCACTCTTCACACACCTTCTCAACAAAGAAGGAAAATAATCATTGCCGTGTCTGATGTTTTTCACAAAAGCTTGCACGAACTCTGCAACGTTGATTGGGAGGATGCTATAAATCAACTCAGACTGTTTAGTGATTGCAAACTGACATGATGCTTCTTTGAGTTCTCCGACTACTTCTCAATTGGTGTGTCGAACAGTGAGACCCAAGAACAAAGGTGCAAAGAAAAAATACTATTTTGTCCAAAAATAGTAAAAAAAAAAGAAATCCATCAAAAAGGAAATATCTCACAAACCTGGCAACAAGGGCCCAAAAGAAAATTATGACAAAAGTTGTACGAGAATAAAGTCGTAACATTATGAAGTTAAGGCCATATTACCATGTAATTTTACAAAAAGCTTCTTTCTCATTACAGTGACGTTTTCTCTTAATTTTACAACTTTATTCCCATAATAAAAAAAAAAAAACTATTATTCTGGTCCATAAAAAAAAAAATCTAGAAAAAAGACCTGAAAAGAAAATGTCAAGTAAGGCAAACCAAACTAATGTAACCTGGTTGTATTTCTCTTTGGTTATAACTACACAAAATGTCTTTTTGTGATTATTCGTATTACTTGTATTGTTCCTTACCTGACTGAAACACCTCTAAGAAACGCTGTCATTGTTTCAACCGTGTTACTTTAAGATCGGAAGCCCCTCCTTTTTATTTCTTCTTCTGTGGTATTGTCTTTAATCTGGATGGTTTCTCGATTTATTCTGACGAGAACCAACAGAAAACAACCGTGCTACAAAACAAAAGGACATAACAAAAATTAACTTCATAAATCTAGAAATGAACTGGATGTATTTAGATAAAAAATAAACTGCACACACCTCTTCCGCAGGACAAAAGGGGAGAGTGTAAGGGATGCAAACATTTTAAAAACAAAACCACAAAAGAAGAAATGAAAAGGAGGGGCTTCCGATCTTAAAGTAACACGGTTAAAACAACGACAGTTTAATAGAGGTGTTTCAGTCAGGTAGGGAACAATACAAGTAATACAAATAACAAAAAAAAAAAAAAAGACATTTTGTGTAATTATAACAAAAGAGAAATACAACCAGGTTACATTAAGACTAGTTAACAATGAACACAGGATAATTTATGCACAAAAGCTAGTCTTCAAGGAGACTAAGAAGAACATTGAATAAACTATGGGAACTAATTCAAGCCTAAATATTGTAACTACAACAGAAAATGTTAAAATCAAAACATCATAACACAAAAATGTTCCTAACAATTACAATCCAGAGATCTCAGTAGCAGCCTGTTGGTTTCCTCCACTTCCTCCACCATAACATAAACCAATATTACGGAGAAAAAAAAAAAAAAAGTTGAACTTTTACATGAAAGCACTGGTGTGAAAGGAAACATTGCGAAACCTGGAAGAACATCTACGGAGCGAAACGTGTTGGTCTCCTGCACGCGTCCACATTTGCGGGAAGAGCGGCGTTCTTCAACTACGGACGACCTTCAGTCCTGCAGAGATAAAAATCAACCGCAAAATGAGCCGCCTGTTAATTGTGTGCATCAAAACCTCCGGGAACATTGAAACCAGGCCCGGTCGCGGGTAAGTAACGACCAGTCATTTGTGTGTTGCTGCTCACTGGTTTGTGGGGGGACGGTGAAAGTGGGAGCAAAGGGTCAACCAGGTGGTTGGAACTGAAGGTGATCCTGGTCTTCTGGAACATGTGTGCAGCATATGCTCAGCCTAAAAAATATTTACAGCGACAGACTGGGCAAATATGGCTTTCAAACAGCTGAGCCTGGACTGAACTCGGTAAAAAGAAAAACATTAGGTACTAAATGAGCAAAGAGAACATCTTTGATGTGTTTTGACCTCAGAAACCAGGATCTGTTTTGTGGATTCTTCATGTACTCATTGTTTCCTCTGTAGGAGATTACCCAAAACTTTTAGGGTCTAGGGATTTTTTTTTTTGTTTAGCAAAAAAAACCATATAAACTCATACCCAGTTGGTGGTGATAACTTGCCTGAAAAAATATCCAAGAGTTGAACGACTTGATTTTTAGAAATAACCAGGTTATAGCCAAATGAAGGCTGAATTAAATATGAGGAAAATGGCTAAATAAAAGTCCTTGTCTTGGTCTCTCTTCAATCATCAACCAGGCAAAAGTAACTCCACCTTTACAAGTCGTATCAGGTGAAGACAAAAATTCCATTTTGGAATTTTGGCTTCCTTAATATTTTGAGACGCCGCAGGAAGCAAGAGCAGACATGCAAATAACCAAGAGTTAAACTATTAAAATGTAAAACGTGGTGATTTATCTGCGGTTGAAGGAGGATTAAAGCAGCTTCATTTTGGAGAGATTTCGGCTTCGGGCATCTTTTTTTTTTTTTTCCAACCTCGGCATCATGAGTCCATCAGCAGGATCATCAATAAATAAAATGCGTCTGTTTTGTGAATTTGCAACAGGAACTCAGCCAAATTGTTCAAGCACGAGCAAAGACAATTTTTTTTTTCTCTTTATATCCATGTAAACACATTTATGATACATTTATACAAAAATAAAAGTGAACATTCTGCATAAACAACATAAATTAAGTTAGATTTTAGAGAGGTTAGATTTTTCCTGATATAAACTCTTAAGTCAAACATCTGGAACACCTGTGGATTACATTTTAAACAGTATACAAGACCATTTATACTTAGACCAACTATAAGGCCCTAATTGGGGTCAAAGGTTTCCCTTGATGAAAGCCTTAGCCATTCCTCGTGTTGAGCACATGACGGCTGGACACATTTAAAGCCTTACTGCCATTCATCCCAGTCGGAGGAACCTGCCCTACATTGGCCAAGCGCTACAGGTGATCCAGAAAACACGACGTGCATTTAGGTGCATCGCCGAACGAGGACGTCTCATCTTCACAAAGAAACAAGGCACACTTCATTTCAGCTGTAGAAAAATCCACTCGGGATGTTGGGCTTTTTTATGCAAGCGGAGCTTTTTTTTTTTTTTTTTACAGGCTTGTGTACCACATGAATGAGTGCAATCATTTCCAAGCTCTTGGCTTGAAGCAACAAGCGTAATGGGAGCAGACTGAGTGCAGAGAAAACAAAAGATGCAGACTCGCTCAGTAACTCGCACAGGACTAAAGCCTAAAACTCTGGCTTTTGTTGTGTTGTTTGTTTGGATCCATTACGGCGGCTCGTCTTGCAGACTCATGTGCAGCTTGACTCCGAACATGGCCTCCCACTGTGCCCTGACCCAGGACAGCAGACCCTGGAGGAGCTCGGCGCTCTCTGTGCGCACGCACCACGTCTTCTCCTGCTTCACAGTCTGCAGAAAAACACGTGGGAACACAACACAGACTTTGAGCTTTCATAGCATCCAGAACTCAAGAAAATTGCCAACTGACCCCAAAAAAAGAAAAAAAAAAACATTACGTGAAAGAATTGAGAGTTAAAGCAAGGATGCCCTTCATTGTTTCTTTCTGCTGAAGTGGAAGACTTCTCAGGGTGAACTAACCTCGTCATAAAGCTTAAAGTCCATCCTGAGCGGGTCCGAGGCCCGCAACAGAACAGAGCTCAGGCAGCTGATCGGAAGAGTTTCCAGGACTTCAACGCTTCCGCTAGGCGCCCGGCTGTCCTCAGGCGCCGGCGAGACGCTTTTCCTCCATTGGTGATCTTCGTCCAGCAGGTAGAGGGTTTCTCTGGTGGCCAGCACAGTCTGAGGCAGCCACAGCTCCTCTACGGAAAACAGTTTTAAACAAAGAAGGAGTGATGCTTTAATGTAATTGTACATTTCTGGTGGTACCCAGCATGGCATGCTACTATGGGAATGGTTTTTTTGTCAGTCTGAATAGCGTTAAGCAAAGATTTTCTATTCCTGTACCTTTTGTTCAGTTGTTTTAACTGATTATTAATAATGGAGCATCTTTTAAAATGACTTATTTTACTAATAAGTCTTCATGTGAAATAGAAAAAAATGTGCCTACAGAATTTTGCAGTAGATGCTACAAAACAAATATTAAAGGTTGTGAAGCGATTTCTATTTTTGGATTTTTGACATCAGAATAAAGTCAGGAATACAAAAGAAATAGACATATTATATTAACTAAAAATTACCTAAAGTGTTATTTTTTTATTTTAAATTTGTTGAATATCAATTAAACAACTGAACAAAAGTGCATAGACCTTCCAGATTCAATATTTTATCGTTACATCACAATTCATTTGGTTCAAAATATTCACGTAGTCGGGTTTTAACAGGTTTTAAATTCAGCAGAAAGATAAACTTTCAAACACATATTCTTAACAATCAAATTTTTATTCAACCTTAAAGTGCATTAAAGTCCATGGATGAACTTACAGATCTACATTAGTGTGAGATTTAGCATTTGCTGCATTTAATGAAGAAAGAAAATGAGATTCTTCAGTTTTTGACCTGCCCATCGCTATGCAGTTGATTAAGGGAAAATAGCGGATCTCTATAGCTAATAAAAAAAAGAATGTGTAAAATTGACTATTGAGCGGTTTTTTCTAATCAAAATGGCCAAATACCAATGGAAAAATGTGAGAATTTACTATTTTCAATTCTAGTAAATTGTGTTTTACTCTTAAGTAGGAATTAGAGCATCTAGTCGTACATATTTATTAAAGTAAATGTGCAAATCTATCATTTTTTTCCTTCAGTTTGAGTTATTAATCAAATAACTTCTTTATTTGATTAATAACAACAACAACCCTTCCACTTGCTGTCATATTTTGAGCGTCAAAATGCAAAAGAAATTGTAAGTTTGAATATCTGAACCTCTCAGAAGTAACAGTTACGGGTCAATGACGTTAAGAGCTTCCTCTCGTAGTTCCAGCGTTGGGAAGAGGTGGAGGAAAGAGGCAGGTCGGGATGTGTCAGGAGGCAGATGAAATTCCACGAACAGGCAGAGTGCGCCGGGCTGCTGCGCATCCTACAGCCCCGACACATTTGGTCCCTAACCACATGCATGCAAATACAGTCATCTGTCAAGCCGCTGAGTCTAAACAGTATATTTCTGCCTCATTTATTGGCAAAGGTCAGCGGGGCTTGCTGACAGGCAGCTCACGTCAGCGGCTGGCCACAAATCGCCTCCTGTTTTCCATATTTTTTGGCTCTGTCTGCCATAAGTTGGAGGGAAATAAAATAATGTACCCTTTTTTTGTTCGTAAGCCTCTTTATTGAGTCAATTTTAGGATTACAAAGGATCACCGCAGCGTCCATCCAGCTGGTCTTTTTTTTTCCTGTGTTCCTTTGGGTTCCCACGCATTTTTCATGACAAAGTTCCACACGTTTCCACTCTCAAATTTCCAGAGTTCTAATGAGTGTTGAAGCCACGTTCAAAACATTAAAGAGAAAAGTTCACTATGAGTTTATGGTAGGAATTTCTGCAGTGGTCAGTGGTAAATATGGAACCTGGGAAAACTGGAGACTGGAAGGAATGATGGGGGATGAGATGGGTGTGTTGGTGGGCAGCTGGATGGTTGGATGGATCCATCACACACACACATTATCCATCAAACAAAACCATTCATCTATTATCCAACCAACCAACCAACCAACCATCCAACCATCCATCCATTTTTCAGTTTTTATACTTTATTACGTCATTTGAAGTTCTCAGTACTATTTAAATAGATGCTAAATATAAAAGTATTAAAAAAACACGCAAGCTTTAACATGAAGTCATGGTTTGTGACTTCACTGTAAGCCTGTACATTAAATTGTGCCTCCATTGGAGGAAATCTGCAATAGATTTCACAGTTTGATGTCATAAAATTGCTGCAACGTGTATAAAGAACAGTTGAAATAAATCATTAAGAGCCCAAAATGTATATATGTACGCCTGTGATGGTTGAGGGTAAACCTACTGGCCAGTACTGTGTACTCGTCTGCAGTTAATTCAACGGGGTTTACCCAGAGGCAAACCTTGCATGTCGATGCACTTGACGTGCGTCCTGAAATCTCACTGTTCCCATAACAAACCAACATCTTGCAAATGGGCCTCAGAAAAAGTAAAAAAAAGAAAAAAGCCACTGATGAAAGCAGATTTTTCTGAGTGATAACAGAGGAGATATCTGGCAGAGACAGAGCGCTTTGTCTGAAGATCGTTAAAGGTTTGAGGGAGGAAAAAAAAAAACAACAAAAGTCACCTCGGCGGACAAAAGCCAGGATGTAGAAGAACTGCAGCTGTCCGTCCTCCACATCTGCCTGGATGTCTTCGCACACCAGAGGCCTGACAGATCAAAAGAAGTGCATCATAAATATTCAGACACATCCCACAGATGCCTGTTCTAAGATGAGGAGCTGGCAGGTGCTGCTATGTGAGAGAGATGTCAGCACCAAAGCGGCGCGGCATGAATTCCGCATTAACTGCAGAACAGAGGGAATAATTGACATAATGACGGCTGACGGGACGTGTGTTGCGCAAACACTGGGAAGCGTGTTTTGAGACTGTGGTTTGCTGCCTCGGGAACACATCAAGGAGCCGCTTGGGTTGGGCTTTTTTATTTTTTTTCGCCTTTTGATTATTGAGTCGAGGAGCTAAAACCAGATGAGAAGCTGAAAAAATGTCGGGCATCCGTTGTGTGTTTGTACGCAGACGCTCCAACGGGCTCCTCGGGACCGGGGGCCGGAACTCGTCTGTCAGAAACTCTAGAGGGGTTTGGGGGGGGGGGCTTTCAAACCAAATGAAACACCTTTCTGTCAAGCCTGCTTTGTGAGTATACACAATCTGTCAGCAGAAATAAAACCTTCGATTGTCACGAGATGTTGACTTTTCTTCCCTGAAATCATACTTTTATGATTAAAAATCCTCCCCCCCCCTCTCGGAAAAACAGGAACGGCAAGAAAAGCATCAGAGGGGGAAAAAAAAGCACAATTAAAAGGCGTAAAAAAATTATTGGTGGCGATTACAAACTACTCGAGGGGGGGGGAGGGACGCAAATGTTGCGCAATTTGCAAGGGGAGGCACATGCTACCAATTAAGATGTGGTTTACCAGCTAATTTAGTGAGCCTGTTTCACCAAACGGAGTCTGAGAAAAGCTGATTGTAATCAAGTAAAGATGTGTCAGAAATGTGCAGCCTTGGAACTTCTCCCCTTAACCTTCATGGCTTGACCGCATACAAATGTGCGCGACACTGTTCACACCACATCTTTCAGCGTCGACACAAATAAAAGTCAAGAGACGGCGGCGTGGCGTGGCGGCGCTGGCAAACGCATTACCAGAGGTGGTGCTGGGCGGACAGCCTGGTGGTGGAGATGGACTGCAGCTTGCTGTCAGATTTGTGGGCCATCTCACGGACCATTCCTGGAGGAAACAACGAGAAAAAGTTGTTAAGGTCCTGAAAAAAATCCAGACTTTTCGACAAACCTTAACTGTTTTAACCAGTTCATGTAACGTTGAAGACGTTCCTCCTGGAAGGGAGAAGAAGATGTCTTCTTCTCTCTTTCCATTGAAGAAAAGCATCATGACAGGGACTTGGCTTATGGAAAACCACGAGCCAGACTTCATATTTCACTGATTGCCACAACGGCTTTCTTCAGAGGACAGATTTATGGAGTGTTAGACTACTGGTGTCTTGACAGGACCAGTAGTTGTCAAGAAGTTCTCTGCCCAGACTAGCCCCCATTTCCTGTTGGACTGTGGGGGTCCTGGACTATTAAATAACCACAGGAAAATTAATCAAATCTATTTTGATTAATAGAGAAGGTTGGTTGGTTGGGATGAATGGGTGGTCTGTGTAGGCATTAGTACATCAGGTGTTACACTTAAATTAAGATGAATTATGGTGGATCTAAACAGGAGGTGTTGCAGATACAAGTTCATAAGTTGCTTTGTGGCAGAAAGTTCTGGAACAAATTCCAACACGCTAACCCTTACATGGATTTAGCATGTTGTCGTTCTCTCTGGATACGCTCTGGATACGCTCAAATAGATTTTTGTCTTAAATCTATTCCTTTACTGTTTGCATATTGTGCTTCAAGAACAACACGGCTTTGGTTCTGAGGATTTGACGTTTTGAGAAAAACAAAGCAACAGATGTCACCAACCAAAGGTCATACACTCGAACATACAGTACAACGTCTCGTTATTGTGTGCAGAACTCACAACATACCAAATAAAGTTCTGTTTCAGAGATGTGCAGACATGTATATTTGCATTTTTGTGACATTGTTTTCTGTCCAGAATTCCAAAAAAATCCCAGATTTTCCTTTCCAACTCATCCAGCTGAACTCAGATGTCCGGATTTGGTAGTCTTCTGAAGCCAATCGAGTTTGTTGTTGTGCGATCAGCCACTATCTGGACCTCATTTCATTTTCCATCCTCTGTAATGAACTGCAGCCCTAAATCAAACTTACATTCTTCTCTAAATATTGTGGAAAAGCCGAGTGTGTGCTTTTGTGTCCTCAATGGAGCATTCATCAGTCAACCAAATATTCCAAAACAATTCCAAAACCAAAGAATGGAAGGCCTGAAGTATGAGATCTCCGAGGACGTATCTAGAAACCAAAAGATTTATTAAATAACCACAGGAAATTTAAAGAAAATGCCCCACATTCCTTTAGGAAAACATCTAAAGGTTCATGGATTTGCCAGAAAAGTGAGCAGCTCAAACAAGAGATGTCACACACACACCTATGCTAACTTTCACGAGACATTCAGGTTAAGGTGAGACATTTCAGCGCTGTTTACATTCACCAACCCGGCAAGAGGGAACAAGCCAAGAAAATGAAACCAGTGTGAGAAAGCAGATCAAGGAACGTCATACCCCGTCGTTCACAGGGCGGGGGGAGCCCGCAGACAGAAGCAGCACTCCGACTGACTGACCTTCTGCTATTGTAACTCCAACAAGAAAGCCAACTCCAGTTGCAGGTGTAGGGTTTCAGCTCCACTGAGTCTGTGGGTGGGAAAAAATGTGGCGGCGAATAGGATCCGCTGGGTCACGTCAAGCAGACGTCAAATGTAGGTGTGGGATTAAGGGTGACAACAATACGGGGTGGAGGAGATATCTCCAGCAGAGAGGCTGAATGGATGAGATTTTAAAAGGAATGTATAGGGACATGAAGGAGGAGAGACGGGGCAAAATATGGTCTGCTTTAATTTTCTTTATCACATATTTACATGTGTTTTTATGGTCTTTTATAGTGTATTATTGTTTTCTTACATTTTATGATTGTAAAAATGAAAAATAAGGACAGAAGAAAGGAGAGCTGATCCAAACGAGGCAGCTGAAAATGTAAATTCAATATCTGGAAGCGTAGCGAACAGGGACTTCACTTCCTCCACAGCCTTTGCTAAAACTACAGCTGCTACAATTCTAAGACAGAGCAGAAAATTGACGTCATCATTCACAACTTCTCTAGCTGTTCACTGATTGGCCAGGTCAAAATTAATGGGAGACAATCCGAGTCAAGGGGAAAACTCCCCTTGGATGTCTCAAGAATCTCACAGGGAAGGCAAGAGTGCGTAGAAAGTATCCCAGGTTCAGTAATTTGTTCTCTCAGACATGTATGAGTGGTTAACTCCAGCGACACTTCAGTCATAAAGAACCCCCTATACACAGATGCGCCATCTTGAACCAGCTATGGTAGCTTGGTAGGTTAGCTAAATAAAAAAATAAAACACAAACTAATCGATAAAGTTACGTTTTTTACCGAACAAATTCCAACTTGAAGAGTCTCCCACGCTGCTGACATGACGCAGCGAGTGATGGACTGACTAGAAGATTAAATAACATGTTCACGCAGACAGTTAGCGAGCGAGGTGCCATCCAAGACTGGGATCACGCATAAGCAAAGGCGACAGGCAGACAAAGTGTTTAGAAGCAAGCTGGCAACAACTGGAGTCTGGATGGGGCTCTGGTGAGCGTCACGCTGCAGACTCCCTCGCTGCCTCCAGCATCAACACCAACACCCCTGATGATTTTCACATGAAAGTAAACACCGCACCACCACTCTGTACGTCAGCTGGCCTCCGAGAGCCCGCTTTTGATGGGACGAATCCATCATATCTCTCAAGACAAACTCAGCTGAAAAGCAATAAACCGTCCCAAATGAGAGAAAAATAAACGATAATGAACCGCTCTTTGGGCAGCAGCTCCCATGTGCCACGTGGTATCTCTCAGGTTTCAGCTGAAGCTGCGTCAGAGCTGCCAGCTCCAGAAAGCCGTCCTGGTTGCGACCACATCCTTTCCGTTCTCTCTAGCCAGCGAGTCCACTGTCATTCCAGTTGTGGTTTCAAACTTTAGCCGCTGATTTAGGCGACGGGACAGTTTTGGTTAGGCGTTTCTGTACTTCCTCTGGCGAAATCTTTCACCAGCTGGATTTCGGCTCCCGTAACAACAACTCGACTATCTCAGAAACCAATGTATAGCTGACGTTTGAACCGGAAACATCAGGGGTTTTTTTTTGTGAATCTCTTAGGGATTTTTTTTTTTAAACCAAGAATTCAACAAGAGCCTCTGTGGTCTTGTTGAAGGCAATCTGGAAGCATTTTCAGCCACAATGAAATACAAGAAACTAAATGAGCTGTTTATGGATTTAGACTCTCACAGCAGAGAGGGAGCTTACACAAAGAGGGAGGGGAAGAAAAAAAAAGTTAGTTTTGTTGGAAGTGGGAAGCAAAACTGGATCGGCTTGCAGACTTAATGTTAATTAAGTGTCACGGTAATGTAATCATAATTATTAAAGAGTTATTTTTCCCCCGAATGCATTTTACATGTTCTAGAAAAAATGTGTAAAATATATTCTGAAACTTTTTGTACTCTATACAGCAGCTTATCAAGAAAAGCAATCAAGTTGGTAAAAATACTGTATAATATTATATCAATATTATCCAGTATAATATAATTTTCAGGTTGCACAATTTAACCTGTGCAACTTTAGTTTACTAACTCCTATTTAACACAAGTTTTACATTTGGTGACAAATTTCTTCTTAGAAATGTTTTTCATTTTTGGACGGAATTTTATTTTATTTTATTTTTTTACATTTAAGGTGAAAAAAGTTCTAGACTGAGCAAAGAACACTGACATTTTAACAGGGGTGTGTATACTTTTGAAACCCACGGTATATTTGTGTTCTCCACGTTTGCTTCGTTCAGAAACATCAGATTACTTTTCCATACATTCCACAGATTTCCTGTTTTGTTCCCAACCTTTCACATTAATTTTCCATATTTCCACAGACATTCCAAGCCCGAGCCTTTCCCCCCCCTACTGTCTAATAAAAAGCTTTCCTCCCTCTCCAGACAATCCAGTCTGGGCAGGATGTGCTCAGTCTGCGTGATGCCACTGCTGCCGAGGGGTCGGGGCAGAAGTCTGCGTCATGAAGCACATGTGCTGCGGCGGTAGTCTGCCGTCGGAGCAGGTTGGGTTTCTGCAGCGGGAACAAGCTGTTCTAACAGCTGACGGCAGCAGTCCCTCCTAACCAGAACACAGGTTCTGGAATTAGAGTTTTGGTTTTACCTGTTAGGAGGCCAAAGAAACGCTTGCAGCGCACGCTGTCCCTGACGAGGAGAGTATAGGCCACGCCTCCATCTGCAAACTCCATGTGGATGCTCTGGGAGCCCAGGCCCACCTCCAGGTAGCTGAGCTCCATGATTGGGTAGCTGTCCTTCTTCTGCAGCCAATCGGTGAGAGGACCTCTGCTGGGAGGAAACACCACGCTTCAGAAAGGGCAAGAAGCAAACCGAAGAGCCGATTAAAAAGCCTTATGTAATATCTGACACTTTAAGGTGTGAATTTGTTGTTAAAGAACACGGAAGGGTAATTCTGAGAAAATCCTTAAAAAGAATCAGATCGAGTGTTTAAATCTGAGGGATTAATTTCTTATTGTTATGATGCAGAGAAAAGGAAAAGACAGGAGAGGGAGAGACAGTTTTGAGATCAATGTGTTTTCAAGATGTGACCCAGAAACCTGGCCAGGCTGTGCTATGTTCATCCTGAATGGAGGGTGGGAAGATTCACCCCGGTGAAAGTCATTCAAGTAAACTGCAGTGTGGCGCCCCCTTATGAATGATTGGTCATTTTTGAATAAATTTTGCCTTTATGAGACAAAATCATCTCTAAACTTGGACCCCTTATTCCTGCAGGAATAAGGGGTCAAACAGGTTAGTGACAAACTGTGAATACATGAGACCGCCTGTAAAAAAATGTGCTTCTTTTCATTGGGGGTGCACCGATTGCACTTTTGTGGCCGATCACCAACATTTGGAAAACCCAACTTGCCGATTTTGATTTTGGCCTAAACCTATTTGCTAATTTTCAGACGTTTGTAGAAATAGATAAGATTGGTGGATAAAATTTGTTTCTCATGTAAGAATCAACCGATCGCCGATTTCTCAATATTAAGGAAATTGAGCCAATTTATCGATTGGTGAATTTATCAGTGCACTCATAATTATAACAGTTCAAACAACAAATATACCTTAACATCCATTAGAACACACATTTGAAAGAATTGTAGTGCTATTGCAGATCATTCATAGTTTTCCTTATGCCTGCTCTTGGTGGCTCAGCCAAACAGTGCCCAGGGAAATAAATGATGATCCTGAACTGGTTTGCAAAACAGCCAATAGCATGTTAGGTACCATTGATATTTCAGATTTTCAATCTACAATTTTTTTTTCAGATACTGATATGCTCTATCAATAAATCCACAAACAAGTTGGAGTTACGTTCCACAAAATGTTAGAAATGAAAACGTGAATGAATAAACTCCAACTTTGCTAATGACTACATGCGGATGTTTTTATCTGAAACGCAAATGTCCTTCAAAATCTTTGGCATGCATTTGTTTTTTTAAAATATGCTTTCGTGCCACCAACAGATTCTTTCATTTCTGCGATTCTTTTGGGTTTAAGGTATGGATCACACCAGTGAGACGTTATTACTAGTTTCTCCTGATTTTTTTAGGCACTAGTTTGGAATATTTTGTACAGAACATAAATCTCCAAAACATATCAATTTGAATCAGCAAACAAGCATACAAATTCCCAGTGGGGTGAATATTTTTGAATAACAGAGCTCTAATCATTTTATGTTTTAAAAAGAACAAAGCAGAAACTTTGTTTTACTTACCTTATGTCTGATGTCATTTCCAGAAAGTATAACCGCTGGTTAGAAACAACCAACAGTGAGGGAACCTCCCCTGGTTCCCCGTATTTTACAGCCGACATCTGTGGATCCAAAGAAAATTAAAGCTGCGGAGCAGCGTCGTGCGGCCCTCGCAGCCAAGCGCCGCTCCGGCCTATCAGCCACCGCGGGGGTTCCAGCACCGCCTGCCGCCAGCCACCGCAAAAGGTCTTGCGCACTTTCCAGCATCGCAGCCTGCTCCCCACCGCAGAAGCTCTCACGCAGTTTCCGCGCCCGTCCACCAGGCGGT
>CAEFZY010035550.1:0-94745 GCA_903066815.1 Brachyrhaphis roseni
GTCCCGCCGCGCCCGGTGCTGCTGGGCGGGTCCTCCCCCCCCCCCCCCCAAAAAAACAACAGAAACCAACCCCCCCCCCCCCCGCGCCCCCCCCCCCCCCCCCCCCCACACACACACACACCCCCACACACACACACACACACACACACACACACACACCGTATTGTGAAGAACTGCACGGTGGTGAAATCTGCGCTTCAACTGAGAGATCTGGATACTTCTACCACCGGCGGATGATGGACGGATGGTGGATGGATGGATGAGGTCAAAGACAAGAATGATAACTACATAAATAAACTTTACAACCTCTTTCCTGTCTCCGCTCTGGATCAGAGGGATGCAGAGGCGGTTTAGCGCCGCATGGGCAGAGGAGAAAAGGAGAGAAGAGGATTTCCCTTGTAAAACTTACGTGAGAAGGCGAGGGCAGCACCATCCTCCCCCCCCTCACCCGACCCCACCTCCACCTCCACCTCCTCCTCCTCCTCCTCCTCCTTCTCCACCACCACACTTCCCCTACCGGTGATGTCAGGACGGGTAGGGGCTCCCTGATAAAAACCTTTGGACTCGAATGAGGAAGGGTAAGTGAAAGAGAGAGAGAGGGAGAGCGAGAGAGAGATGGAGTGAATGAAGGAGGATATTACTACTACTGCATGGACCGGTGCAGCAGCACTTAGACGCTCTTTGGGTCGCACACAGACGCACAGCAAAACCAAAAGAGGAGCTGACGCGCAGAAACCGAACTGTGATTTATTGGACTAATATTTTTTTTTTTTTTTGTTGTATCCACTCTTTTAGAAATTAAATAGCGCTTGCTCAAAAAGTAGGGTGTCTATGATAGGAGCTGGCATTGCATCCCCCTCCCCCCTTTTGGAGTTTGTTACTCGGACTCACCTTGCAGGCATATTGTTGGAGCGGGACGCACAAAACGTTGGCATAATGGTCAGGTAAACGAGAAAGGGAATAGCATATTTAAAAAGAAAAAAGAAAAAACAGAGAGAGAGAGAGAGAAAGAGATCCTATTTTGAATGAAATAGAAATCATTCATTTGTCAGTGTAACTAGGATTAACACCCCCTCCGCCCCCCCTCAAAAAAAAAAAAACAGCATCTGCAGCTACATTTTCCTCCGCAATAAAATTATCCTGTTGATTTTTTGGGACTCTAAATCAGCCTGGTGACGTCTTTATGGTGTGGTTTTGCTTGTGGGGCTCACTGAACTGTTAAGACGTTTATTTCCCCTGACTACTTGTAAACAAATAGAGAATTAGAGGCTTCACATATTTTGCAGAGCAGGCTTTACACGAATAGGAAGGAGGCAAAGTGCGGTCTTCATATGTAATGCAAAGTGCAGAATTGAGTTTCAGCATTTTACTTGACTCACCTTGCTGCACCATTTATTGTGAACTTGTAAACCTCTTAAACTTTCAGACTTCTAGTTTGCTGCTATTCTTTGTAACTATTTAGAGGACATTTAAATCTTTTTTTAATTAATTGGCAGCATTGGAATACACTGATTCAATATAGTTTATTTCTATTTTTTTTAAATCGTAAATCTTTTTAAAGCAGATTAATTTTACTTACAAAAACAAAAAGAAAAATAAATAAACGCAACAGTTTAATTTCTGAGGAAATGTGGACAAACGATCTACTGTGAAACCTCTTGGAAAGAGGATTTAAACACTATTTCAAACAAAACCCTCCTTAACCTTGAGACAAAAATGTTGTTGATCAGACTACTGCCTATTTTCCTCGTCGTCATCACAAACACGTGGCTGCTCAGCCCGGTTCGCTCCGATACTCTCAGCCGGCACAAGCGCTCCTTGGCCCGCGGGGCAGACAGCGAGCTGTCCAGGATAGCAGCAGGTGAACCCTGTTTCGTCTCACCGTCCCGCCTGAAACCGCGCGTCCTCTTCCCGACGCAACACCGCCCTCCAGCGGCCCTACCGAGGACGTCCACGAGTCGAAGAGCGCCCTTCACCGTTAAAGGCGCTCGAGAGGTTTGTCCCGGTGGGTGCGGGCTTGACACCGAGCTGCGAGAGGTCGCTCCCGCGCGGAGAGAACATGAAGGCAGGGGGGATACCGGTGACCTGACAGAGAGAGCGGTTGGATATCCGACATTATTCGACCGGTTTTATGAAAATAATATTCGAAGCGACGAAAGGGAGTCAAATTATGTGGGTGAAGATGCCCCACACCCTCCCGGTAGGTCCGGTGTTAAAGACACCGAGGAGAGAGTTTCTCAGAGCTCTCGCTTTAGGGTTTCCCGCAGCCTCGACGTGAAGAAGCGCCGCTACGAGAAAGAGGACAACTCCAGGTGGGAGAAAGTTCCTCCCGAGAGCTCCACAGTTCACAGGGGGCTCCAGGTCCTCCAGAGGCTGAGGCAAGATGACGGAGATGGAGACAACCAGTCGTCCACAATGACCGTGGCGGATGCTGTTGCTGCGGAGGACTACTCTGGGGAGGTGGAGGAGGCGGATGCAGCCGCGGACTTCCCCAATAACAGCTGGGGGACCCCATTGCCAAGAGTGCCCCCTTCCTGGATGACAGCTCTGTACTTTAACGGGCACCGGGAGCAGCTGAAGGTGAAACTGACCGAGGGAGTCGAGCTGCCGCGGGACAAGTTCAGCTTGGAGCTGTGGGTGAAGCCAGAAGGCGGGCAGAGCAACCCGGCGGTCATAGCAGGTGGGTGTAAATGATAGCCATCACTGCATCGCAGACACTGCTCATCAGCTGTGTAACATTGCAACGTATTGAAAACGCTATGATTATTCATCTCCCCTCATCCAGCCTCTGTATGTTCAGAACATGCATGTTACCAAGAGCGTATAGAAACAATAAATATGTGGACTGATCCATTCAGATTGCTCCAGGAAAACAATCATGTGCTTGGTTTTTAAAATAGTGGCAATACTGATGAAATAATTAGACAGTTTTTTTTTAAATTGTGTTCATCTTTTTAATATAGTGATAAGTTGCCAAACATTTTCAGAGTTTTGAATCTGCTGTGGGAGCCTGCCCAGTTTTATATGGGCCCATCAACTAGAAGTGATGACACAGAGTTGAATTGCAAGAAATATGAATTTACAAGGAGGCAAATTAGAGCCGCACTGATGCTGTGGTTCACATTGGATTGGAAACACTGCTTTTTGTTTTGTCACATAGACGCTGTGACAAAACAGTTTAGAAATTCTTAATGGGTTTCGGAATATTTTAGAAGCAATTTGTATGTTAAAGTTTATCACAACTCTAAAGACTCAGGTAAGAAGACAGTATAAGCATTGTGTGGTGTACTGGTAAACTATGAAAACACATTAAATCTGGTCATCTCTGCACTTCATCAAGGAATGATCACTGCTGAAGGGGCTGAGCAACTCTAATTGGTTGCTCAGCCCCTTCTGGTATGTCATTCTCACTGTACAAATACCACATGTGAAAATATCCCAGTTTCACAGTATCTCTGTATTTATACAAAATGAAAACATAATGTGTAACATGATCCAAACAATAGCTAATTCTCCTCATGACAAATAATATAAAGTCTTGATTTTACTGCTCCCACTAATGTTAAGCAAATTTTTCCATTAATACCCTGCCAAATTTAACATTCAAATTAAAATAAGCATACTAATTTAGTAAAATGTTTAACTTTTATGCTATTCTACTGTTTATTAAGTTGCATTGAAAATTTGGCATGTAACAGTATACAAAAACAGGTCCAATAGGTGCCTTGGCTCTTAAGTCACGATTGATATGTTTTTCTTACACTTTAATCAAGGGAAATCATATTGTTCTATTTCCAAATGAAATGTTAAATGACTTGGTCCCCTAAGCTCAAAAATTCAGCTTGTGTCTCACTCACACATCCTCTCCATACCTTCCTTGACTGAGCAGATTAAAAGAATTTGACCAGCAGCTAGAAATACACTGATCCAATGATCGCATGACGATAAAATGTCTGTTTTTTCCAGCATAAAGAATGTGCTGTATTTGAAAAGCTGCCCAGCTTGACAGACAAACACATACATCAACCAAATTAAAGAGGATAAAAGCGCTAGGGTGCAACACCACAGCTGTCCAGATAGGGAGGGAGACCACAAACTGTTACGTCCGCTCACATTTACTCTGATCAAAGATCCTGTTGCATTACTCAACTATTTTCCCCTCATTGCTTCCTTATGTTAGAGCAACATTTTACTGTGGCACGGGCTTTTCTCTTTGTAGTGTCCTAAAGGAATATAACAAATACAGTGAAAAACAAAGTCCTATTGTTTCTGGCAGACAAGGCAGTGACACCAGTTTGACTTCTGGTGAGCCTTTAATGATGAGCTTGTTTCGTTATTTTACTCGACTCCCTAGTTTCTTTATTGATCTCTTCATAAGTTGTACACAGAGCAATTCACAGCAGAAATACCTTATTTTTGAGTATATTTTTCATTAAATGTAAAATATACCAACATTTCCAATTAATTTTACCCATTACAATATTTGAGTAATGATATGTCAGTCTTCTTCAGCTGTTAAACTTAAATACTGCTGGTTGTCATATTTGAATGGATAAAGGTTACCTGTGACAGGTAGACTAGTTCATTTTTATTTGAAACACAATTACATAAAACAAACATATTTCAAATCAAAACTTTAATCTTCACTTTACTGTTAAGAAGCTTAAACAATTCTATGTGAGTAACTATTTTGAAACAAGCCAAAAACCAGTCAGAGCTGGCCTTCTCTGCACATCTTATTGGATGCCAAGGGTGAATTTCAAAGTATTGTTAAACTGCTAACAATGGCATATCATTGAGATAGTGCAAACTGGTTCAATATATTTAATACTGGAACTGAATATAAATATTACGAAACAATCCTTCTTAGCAAACATCTCAAACTGCACACTACAGACCTTGCAAGTAAACAGCTGTCAGACTCGGTTAGGATCAAGCTGGTGAACACAGCAGAACATTTAGCAGCAAAAGAACCTGGGTTTCCTTTGAGAGTTGGAGCAAAGCTAATATTGGAGTTGCTACAAAAAAAATTAGCCCCAGCTGCAAAATGTGTAAATAGCCAACTGTTTGCTAACACGTTCGCCAGCGATTTGTGGCCCATTTCCAAAATAAATACAGCTTTAAAACATCAGCATCTGATTTAGCTCAGTGTAATAATCATGATAATGCCTGGTAGTGCAAATGTCTCTCAAAATTAAGAACACATTTACCATAAACTCTGTTGTTTTTGCAAATAAAATGTTCTCATCTGGTGTTGCATGAACCACTTAAAAACAACACCCTCTTCCTGTTGTGTGCTATTCGATATTACATCCACAGCACTGTAAAACAGTTTAACATATTTTTCCCAGGAGATGACCTAGGTGTCTGGTCATGCAAGGTTAAAAGGGCCATTTGCTTAAAAGTGACGTTTGTGGCACTGACCACCACATAGTAGCACTCTTTGGTTGAGTATACTGTAATTTAATGGATTTTATACATCTAGTTAATTAAATTTATGGCAGCTTTCTAAACTAGCTCAGATTCATTGGAACATTTTACTGCAGTTTCCCAAATCATACAATTACACATGCATACATGTTTAAGTTTATACCCATGCGTGCACACGTACTGCACTGTGGAGGGTGAAGGGGTTCCCTGACCCTTCCCTGTCCCAGTTGTTTGACATCTGGGGAGCAGATGTGTGCCTGAGACTGTTGCAGCAGCAGATGGAAACATCAAGGCCTTGGTTTGGCTTAGTTAGAAATCCCTGTCTTTCTCTCCCTTCTCTGTGCTCCCCTGCTGCCTTTGACTCTGTGTTTTCTATCTTTCTCTGTGGCTATATCACTGCCACTGTGCAAGCACCCTTTCATTCTCTCAGTCCCTAAGTGTAATCCACTGGAAGGTGGTTGTTTGTTTGTGTTTACAGATTTTTCCTGTGGGAATGGCGCCATTTACTTTCTGAAGATTCTTATTAAGTCCAATGACTTTTTTCTGTATCTCAGGTGTATTTGACAACTGCTCACATTCACTCAGTGAGAAGGGCTGGTCTGTTGGCATTCGCACTATGGAGCCAGCTGGCACCAAAGACGCGCGGTTCTACTTCACGCTTCGCACAGACCGAGCTGTGAAATCCACCACCATCTCCAGCCACCTCCGTTACCGAGCTAATGCTTGGACGCACTTGATGGCCACATACAATGGTCACAACATGACCCTGTATGTCGATGGGGCTAAGGTGTGTCACATATGGGTTTTGAGCATCGTAAAAGAATTATATAAATTTGATAATAAGTCCAAATTTGTGTTTTCCATTGTGAGTTTTTCGCTTTACTAAATATTTCTCTAGTTCTTTATCAGGGACAAGGAAAAACATTTTTTAAAGTTCTTTAAGCTTCTGATCACTTAGAAATTTTCTTTTTTCTATTTTGCCAATTATTTATTTTTAGAATTTGATGTAGCAGTGAGTAGTTCTTTGTATAAACTATTGCAGTGTACAACGGTTAGTAGGGCTGGACGATATGACTAAAAAACACAACGAAATCATTTAATATCAGTTATTATCAATAATAATTATCTCCAGAATGCTGTGCAGTTCTGAGTTCACTGAATATGCTACATGTTGAATATTAAATTTTCTATCAGCCATATTATCTATTGATTTTGATCACGTGTCTATTCAGTTATATATTGTTATTGATTTATTGCTCTGTTCTAAGTTTAGGTCACATTTCCAGTCAGAAGTTTACATACAGTCATTGGGAGAATAAATATCATATTAATTTAGGCTTCTAATGGTAAAGTTGAACTACAGTATTCCTTTTCCCATCCAAAATTGTTACTCAACAGTTAACCATTTAATTTCATTCAGCTTTGTTACATAATTGTTTTAAACTGGAACACAATTGATTCAAATAAGTAACTGAAAGCCAAAAAATAGCACCTCCTTATGTATGATGAGCGTACTTAAACTTCTGGCCAGAACTGTATGTAGCAAAGACAACAACATTTAATAAGTAAGATTACAGAGTGTAGTGCTAATGTGTTTGTCTAAAAATGCGTAACCCAATGTTTCAGTATTTATATGGTGTGGAATTAAAAGATAATAATCCTCGACTTTTGGAATGTTTGTTTTTTCTTCTTTATTTGTCTTAGATGGGAGAAAGCAGCCTCCAGTCTGGGGATCTCTACAGTCCCTTCATGCAGACCTGCAGAACTCTGTTTCTTGGGAGTAAACAATCTGATCTTGGTCAAAGCTTTAGAGGCCACATTGGAGGAGTGGTCCTGTGGGGCTATGCTCGCTCTCATCAGGATCTACTAAAGCCACCGCTTCAAATTGACTTGAATGAGCCAGTTTTGGCAATGTGGGCGGATTTTACCAATGTAAATAGCTTTTTTTGTTGTATTTCAGTTGCAAACAGTCAAATCTTTTCAGAGATCTATAAAGCTAAAGCTAAATTTGAATTTGTGCTGAATTGTCTCAAACACGTTTTGGCAAAATGTTTACAATTGCATTCGTTTTCAAGGTGGAACGGCTTTGGAGCCCTTACAAAACTGCCCTGCATCCAACTGTCATCACTACTCCAGCACCAGAGCAAGAACTTGTCTCACCCTTTCTCCCGCCAGCATGTGGCCAGACACAGTGCGACAACATAGACATCATCTCTGGCTACAACAACAACTGGCAGCTCCGGACCCCCAAACGCATTCGCTACCGGATTGTCAATCTCTCGGAAGATGATGGTGGGAATCCAATAGTGACACCAGAACAGATCCAAGTTCAGCATCAGGCTCTACGTGAGGCGTTTCAGCCTTACAACATCACCCTGGAGCTGAGCGTCCACACCGTGAAAAACTCCAGCCTTCGACAGAGGTTCATCCTCAGCAACTGTCGAATTGGCAAGATTGGGAACCGGCAGTGCGATCCAGAGTGTGACCACCCAAAGACCGGCCATGATGGAGGCGACTGTCTCAGACTAGGGCACTGTTACAACTGGAAAAGGCAGGATGGGGTTTGTGACATGGAGTGCAACACCATAAAATTTGAATATGATGACGGAGACTGTTGTGATCCAGACGTCACGGACGTTCGTAAGACCTGCTTTGACCCTGAATCTCCTGACAGGTAAGGTTAATGGGCGCTTGATGGAACATAAGTATTATAGGAAAGTGATCATTCCATGTTTGTCACAAATAGGCAACAGACAAATTAAAGCAAACTAAAGAAGAGACCTTAACAACTAAAAACAAGGATCATAAAATTCAACAGAATGTACACTATTTTGGCGATATAGTTATACTCCTTGAACCTTTTTGTCAAGATTCAATATCAATATACTTACCTTGGATTTTATTTTGTAAAATGGTTTACAAAGGTTTTTAGAAATAATAATAAAAAAAATCACAAGCATTGTGTGCATTTGCATTCAGCCCCCCTTTTCTCTAATGCTCCTAAAAAAATCTAGTGCAATCAAATGATTTTAAAAGTCACTATATCGACAAATAAAATCCTCCTATGTATAATTAAATCTCAGTACAAATAACTACTGCACAATATTTTACAAGTGCATCATTATTGTAATATAGCCAGTAGTATATTAGGTGACACTTATTGTTTAATGAAGCAGAAAAGAGGGCATTAAAATGTTATGCTTAAGGTAATCACAAAGTATAGCTAATATGATTGACACCAAAAAGATGCAACTTCAAAAAAGCACTGTTGAGATGGAAATACTGCATTTGATATTCCAAGGGTATTAATGCTTTTGAAAGTAGATAGTATGAATAAGTGTTAGAACTAAACACACAGACAATCTGGCAGAAAGGAGAGGAAACAAAGAAGCCTGTACACTAGGAGATGTAATCAGCTAAATGAAATCCAGCTGTAAACAATCAGTAAAATGAAACCTGGCAGAATACTAGATTAAACAGAATGTGCAAACACTAAAGCTCCACAACATATGAAAACAGGAAATAAAGTTAAATACAATTCAGGACATGGACAAACTACAAAAACTAACAGAACACAGAACAGGAGTAAAATAAAAATAAAAACCGCCCAAAAAGCAAGATTTGAAACCGGAACATATTGATCGAACATGACGGCATCAGAATCCAAGACACAAAATTCAAACCAGAACACCAAGTCTATAGACCATGACAATCTCCCCCTCGCCTTATCAATTCATTCTGACAACAAGAACATTAAAATAAATATGTACTTTATGGTGGAATTACCTCGAGATAAAAAAAAATATCCAACTCAGAAAAAAACATTTTTCGCAGATGTTTTCTTGTGACGCTGTTTCTCCTCTTCTTCGTTAGCGTACTTACTGCCTGTGTCATAAACAGCTCGACACGATACATTAACAAACTGGAACTTTCACCTTCTCAAGTGGTTGTAGAGAAAACCCTGTGGAGTGTGAATGGTGGATTAAGGTAGGCCAAAGTACACAGTTATTTTTGCTAAACAACTCCAGCAGCAGCCCTGCTGCCTTCCATTTGCTCTGACAGACAGGATCATGGAGAGATCCAAACAGCTTGCATGGAGTCTCAACATGAGGTCTCCAGACTGGCGCTTTAAAGACCTTAATTCAGGTTCTTAATCCAAATTGTAACCGCAGGTTTACTACGTGGCTCTGGGAACCAGCGACAGACTTTAAAAAGCGACATATTTACTCTTCAGTGTTTGAAGTTAACAGTAAGTGACATCCTTATGCACTGTTGGCTAATATGTTTTGAATGAGGAAAAAATGAGTTATTTTCCTCAGTAAACTCTGGCTGAATTAATATTCCAGTATCTACACACATAGTCATTATATACACTCATAAATTCTTTTAAACACTGAGTTGGTGTTGATCTACTTTAGGCTAATAAGTTAATATTATGCAAACATGATTTACAGACTCGATGTCCTAATGGTTTAAGATGAACACAGTGGCTTTCAAAAGGATTCAGTCACGTAACTATGTTACCTAAAGTTGTTTAAAAATGCTCTACATATCAAACATAACTTAAAAGAAATGTGTCTTTGCAATTTGACGCCTTGAAGTTGGCCCGACTCTTTAAGAAGCTCCTGAACGGCTGCCACAGGACATTCAAGGGTTCCTGCATGAAATATCAAAGCAACAAAAACTCTAGTACCCAGTTATGTTTTTGATGAGAGAATAACATTATAATCTGATACAAAGCTTAGAAAAATATGTCCCTTTTAACATTTTCAGATTCTGTCAAACCACAAAATTCAATGTATTTTATTGTGATTTTATTTGAGTAACCGACACAGAGTAGCACATAGGTGTAAAATGGAATGAAAAAAACCCCCATGACTTTTAAAATTCTTAAGAGATAAACACAAGAGTGTGTTGTGCATTTTTTCAGTCCTTGTCAATACCACCATGTTAAATCACTTAGGCTTAGTGAGGTTGGATATATGGTCAATTGATTCCTACTTGAATATGTCTAGACATTGACTGGACCATTTTAACACTTGAATTTACATCCCCACCTGTCTGCTGGGTTCATAGTTTCTTTGGGATGCAATTTGTTCACTAATGTTCTCTAGAAAATCTTGAAGGCCTTCCCAGAACAATCTGGATTATAACTCAGATTAAATTACACAGACGAGGACTCTATAAACTAATTACCTCATAAAATGGCTTTCTGTGTTGGATTTTATTTGTAGGTATCAGAATAAAGGACGCAGAATAAATTTCAGCGAACCATATTTTTTAGATTCTTATTTGTAAAAAGAAATTAAACCATTTATCATTTTCCTTGCACTTTGCATTTATGCACTACTTTGTATTAGTGTGTCACATAAAATAAAAAACAAAACACACACAATAAAGGCTTTAGCTGCATGGCACTCTGTGGTCCATTCATATCTAATTTCTCCATTATTAACATCGATAAAAGATGTTCTGGCTTCTTCTTCCCCTTTCTTTGTTTCTCTTGACAGCAGCAGGAAGCATCAGGGAATATCTTGTCCTTTTCCTCAAAAGAAACACAGCATGCTTCTTAGTAGTTTACCTAGCATTCAACTTTTTAATTTCACCAATAGATAAATCTAAGTCTAAGTGAGGAGAGCTACCTCTGGCCAACAGATGGAGACTGTGGCTGTACTGTGCAGTTTCCCAGGTTTGAATTTCTGTAGCTTTGTGAATGTGAAAAAAAAAATATCCTGGAAAAGAACACTGTGCTTACTTGTTCTGGAAGACCCAGGTTAAGGGTTTGGTGAAACTTGGATGTGTGTGGCCTCATTGCTTGGCCATATGCAGGAAGTTCTTTAGGCTTGTTCTAAGTAAATGTTAATTTATGTTTCTCTGTCATGCGTTTGGTGGATATAAGCAAAAGAACAGAGGGAAAGCACAGTTGGTAGTTGTAATGGTCAGATGTTCTTTATCACAGCCTACGGTTTCTACCCTGTTGAGAGGACATGGACGCTAATAAAGTAAGTTGGACAGCAGACAATACTGTGCTCTGGTGTCATGCACAAACTCCGAAATGTTCCTTGGCTGCAAAATTTTGAAATGTTGATTCATTCTTATTTTAATTTGAAGGTTTTAGCAAAAAACCCTGACGATAAAACAATAATTGGAAAAACACAAGATCTGCATTACCGGATTACTGCTTCTGCTGTTCAGATGCAAAACGCAAATGTCAGAAGTTCCAGTATGTGTGCACTTCAATGAAACGGTGAAGCTCCAGCTGAGTTCCTGTCTATAAGTTCCCAAACCTCCATTAAAAACAACATAAATGACAAATACTCAGGAGACCAAAGTGTCGTAAACACTGCAGGTTAGCAATAGTGTAGGTCTCCTTGAAAGGTTCTGAACCCAGCCGGTTGGAAATGCTTGTATGTGCAAGTCCCTCGACATGCCGGTGTGCATGTGTGCATTTGTGCTCCTGGATCACAAATCGAACTTTCTCAGGCAAAGGGAGATTTAATGTGAGGATGACATTTCGCTGGCATTTGAAGAGCACTGCAAGCATTTTTTATGTTTGGGATCTGCGTTTTTGATAACTCCCCTCCCTGCGTCCCCGCTGAGCTCCTAGCCGGCTGTTCTGATTGTGAGACCCAACTTGCTGTTGCTTCTGGAGGTGCCAGAGGTTTCAGAAGCCAGCTCCTGTCACTACACAGATTTGTTGTTGTGAGCCAGTTCTACGGTAATGGCCAGGTACGCTGCAGCTTCTGGCAGCACTGTAAAGGAAAGGTAGTGGTTGAGGAATGGGAAGAGAAGAGAATAAGGCAAGAATGAAGAGGCAGTGCTGGAGTTAAAGGGGTCATTGTGGTCATGTTTGTTAAAAACATGTCCAGGATTTGCTAAAATTCTTCAATCAGCAATTGAAGCGTCATTGAAGGCAACAAGATTTCTATTCTATTAATTTATATATTAATTCTGTTTCTGCTTTCTGTCACATTTACATATTTAAAATCATAAAACAATTTTTCAGAGAAATACAACTTCATCAACGTCCGCACTTTTAAATATTTTTCCTATTTGAAAAATACACAAACAATAAAAAACATACATCTTCATTACCTCATTTGTTTTTCCAATTTTTTTTTTTAAAACAAACTAAATTAAATGGGGTGACGGAGATCATGCATGGTTATGTGGAATTTCAACCCAGGATGGGGCAACATAAGCAGAGCACAAACTGAATTACTAAAAACAAAGACGAACATCCTCATCACAGATGCAATTAGATCAGATCAGATCTGACATTTTCTGTCCATTTAGTCCAAATTGAATACATTTATATACAGTACTTTCACCTTGCGTGAATAGGACAGTTTTTCCTTTATGAATATATAATTCACTGTGTGAATCCAGCAGCTCAGATATTAACCACGTTTTGGTTATTTATTTTCTTTTACTGTTCACTAACAAAATATAAAGTATTTTTTTTTATCATGTCACGGACATCTATCTACCATTTGTAATAGTTTCAGACTACTGCAATTGGATCAAGTTTCATCCGATTTGGAGGTAGCCTCATTTATAATGCCATTCACTTAATTGGTGTCTCAACTAAACTTAGCACTTTATTTAAATGACTGTTGGCATGTAAATGCTGACAGATTTTAACATTCATACACTTGAATGTATCAGTGTCAGAGCAAAAGCTGCTCCGCTGGTGTTCCAGTAGCTTCCAGTTCAGGGTAGACTTTACCCAGTTGAGTCTCTGAGTTGTTCCTAAACATCCTGACTGATTTCCTTTCATCTGACTGACAGCTTAGGTCAGTGTGTACCAAGAATTTCAGAGTGGTCAGATATCCTGCCAATATTTATCTGGAAGCCTGTTGATGGCTTCAACCACCACATTGTTATTCAAATCTCCAAAGGATATTTAACCAAATATTGGTAGATGTGTGGTGAACGGTTGCACTGTTGCCTTTCAGGAAGGAGACTGGGTTCGAATCCTGGCCTGACCTTTCTCCAAGCTCTTTGACAGATAAAAAAGTTAATCTTGTTAGAATTTAAAATGAAGATTTGTTTTTGATGTTGGACTTTGTACAGGAGAAGAAGAAAGAAAAATCATCTGGATCCAAATCTATCACGGACATGTCCCGACAGACAGAACAGCTTTTTAGTTTGTAGAAATATAGCGCTGCAATTTTTGTTGAAGCTTTGATACAAGTTTATTTAAACAATGTCTCTTTCTTATTAATATTATGTTTTTGCCTTATTACAGCATTGTTCAAATGCAGATATAGTTAAACATTTAGGTATATAATATATAATACAGTAGAAGGTACAGCATGCTACATTTTTTCTTGTTTTTCTGCAATGAATGGATTTTGATGCTTTACTTAGTGGCTGTGCTTTTGCTGACTTGTTTTTTATGTTTATAGCCAGGGGTTTCACTTCACTCATGCAAACCTATTTATTTTTGTGACTTTGACAGTATTCTTCCTTTGAGGCCTCCTTTCAGTCTCAGAAGCTGAGGAGTTGAGTCTTTAGTGGTCAACTTTCTGTCCTTTGTAATTGTGTGGCCTGCAGTGATGGATTCTGCACACAGCCTCAGCTAAGATCTGCTTCAGTAGTACTGTTAGAGCAGGGGTTCCCTGAAGCATCCTAAATCTTAAACCTTATTTATATAGGCTAGGTGCCAGAGAAAGCGCATTCTTGTTTACTGTGCACCATATACGCTGGAGGAAAGATAGCTTTAAAAGAAGGGCTACATGTGCAAAGGTCTTGGCTGCTGAGAAACACTTTTGGTCCAGTTTGGAGGCGATGCACCTCATATAGCATTAAATTGTCAGTGTTTGGGAAGAAGAGGATTGTTCCTTATTTCATATATTTACCTCTTTTATATATAAACTAACCTTTCCCGTTGAAAGATTAACAGAAAAACAATAAAAAAGACTTCAGAAGAGTTTTAAAATATTTTGGTTGCTGTTTTGTTCCTTCCAGATTGATACCCATAAACAAACCATTATGTACAGAGATACTATTTCAATTTCAGCATGATTCTTGCAGTATAACAACCTTGAATAAAAAAAGGCCCGAGACGAACTCATTGAATCAAGACGATCCCGTTGAGCACTTTTACCTCAGCCAGATGGTGCACATGTTCTACCAACTGAACAACGCAGTGCTTTGATTTACAACAAAAATAAGAATATTATTGTTTAAAATATATATCTATATTTTGATGCAGCAAAAATACATAAATAATGAATATTTTAAGAAGGTGTAGAATTTGACAATTTTTATCATTCTTTTCTTTATACAGCTGCAGAAGTCTAACAAGTTGATATTAGCTTGTTAAATAGTCAGGCCATTCACAGTGGGGGATGGCTATTTCTGGTAAACTTCATAGCGTCAAGCTGGAGGACTGCATGGATCATGGCCAAACGTTAGTCACTGGGTAATGTTTAAAACTGCAACAGAGTCTACGCCTCCAGCAAGTAATAATTTTTTTATGGCCAATAGTTCAGACCCTCTTAAAAACGAAGCCTAGAACAGGAAGCTGGTTTTTGCCAGGCTAGCATTGCTGCATCACTCTAAGCTTTAAATAACAGTAGAAAACTCCAAACAATCTGGTATTTTCTGTGAAATGTCATTAAACCTTTGAAATCCTTGATAGCAGTAACTTAATCATGCCTATTTCGCACTAGTTTGTTTTCTCTGCAGTAAAGTGTTCTCATAAATTATAGAAATATGCATTGAGTGTTTTTAAAAGTCACCCATTATCAATACAGACAGTTTTCATGCAGATGGTAGGTTCATCTACACCTACATATTAAAAAAAAAAACTAACTTATGCATACATTCATTCATGTTTTTTTTCTCATATTTTTAAGCAATGTGACCTTGTGCCGCACCAACACATCAGCCATGTGCATTAACACCCCTCCATTAAGTCAAATAGTTGTGTTTTAGCATGTGGTACTCTCTCTAGACATCCATGGGAGACTCAGTTAAAAGCCTTATCTGTCAGGTATGCAGGAACTGGGTCATTGGTGAGACTTTCTGCATGACTCTCAGACCAAGTTTAGAATCTTCTGGTGAAAGGTGCAAAAGCTTTCCAGCTATGAAAGCAAAGAAAAATGACATGTGACATTACTCAGCTGAGGAAAAACAAATTCAGCCTCACACATCAAAGTGCCGCTGGAGTAATTTATCACTGACATGAAGAGAAGGATGTGGGAACAGTGGGCGGTAGGGAGGAGATTGCAATGGTGTGAAATAAGCTGCCCAACTCAAAACATCTATGATTTGAAGTTATGCTGTGAAGAGAGATATATGCTGATGGATTGATGAAAACTATCATCTGCCATAAATCAGATGATTTATGGCAGATGTACCCTACATTAAGAGTACAACAAAAGTCTCTACATCCAAACTCAAAAGGCCAAATAACATCCACTTGAGCAAAAATGTATTTCAAACACTTGTATTTTGTTTCATATGCATGTTTGGTTGTGGGTTTTAGTCAGTCTCTATACAGTGGAACTAATGATTTTCTTATTTTTAGTTAGCATAATAATCAAAATGTTTTTTTTTATTTTTTTTTTGATTAAACCTGGGTTTAATCAGGTAAAAGGCCCTTTAAGATGAAGACATGTGTAACAAGGGGCCTGTGTCACAAGGGTGACACCATTTTTTTTTATTTTTCTACAATAACAAGGAATATCTAAAAGTAGATATGTTCCAGACTCAATTCAGATTTTTGATTTACAAAAACTACTGACTTTGTTTTCTGAAAATGACAACACTTGACTTAACAAGGTAGCAAAGATAACAAAAAACAAAGGAGAAAGAGTACAAAGTTTAAATCCACCACTACTGTCCTCAACATCAACATAAGCAGTGCTTCTAGTCTATAAGTACTTTTCCAATACTTTCACTCCCATATATTTTGTAGCCCAACATGTCTTTATTATTTATGTCTACAGAAGATTTACATATAATTGTCTTATTGTAGCTACAAAATATCTTTCTGTCACTCACCAAATTTCTTTAGTTGTGTCCTGATTATGTAGGTTTTCTGATCTTTCCCTTTCTGCAGGGCTTATATGAGTGTGAAAGAACTGAAGGATGAGCTAAACCTGAGCGGCAGCGACACACTCAATGTGTTTTTTGCCAGCAACTCGATGCGAGAAGAGCTGGCAGGAGCAGCAACGTGGCCATGGGCGAAGGAGGCTCTTACGCACCAAGGTCAGTTACATAAGTAAAACAAAATATTTTGAATGTGGCATTCATTTGCAGTTCTTCAGTTTTGCAGGTGTCTGTATTTATTTTTCTCCTTCATAATTATGCTTTAGAAATGTTGTTTTTTATTTTGTTTGTTTCTTTTTTTTGTAATCGTTCATTAAACATGTTCATTACCACTAACCCTTAATGTTGTTCTGACTATCTTTGAAAAAAGATGAGTGCAATGAGCTTGAGTGGCATCATTTCAACTGAAGTGTTAATTCACTCACTTCTACATAAATATGTTGGCTATGTCTTCTTCTCTGATATAACCATCATAAGTTAATGGAACATTTTAATACACTGAGAAATACTTCTTTGTCGAAACTATGCAGTACACGACTCTCAATTGAGGGACCGTATAAAAATAGTTGGTCATTCAAGGTCAAATTAATCAAACAGTTTATATAATAAATAATTTCTGGCATGGCTGCAATCTCTATTCAAACTTGTTGGTGAAATACAAAACAACAGGGCATCTGAGAAGGTTTTGTTGGCATATTGGGAAAGTCTGTGATTTCTGTGTTATCATAGGTAGCAGTGGATTTGTTGATTTATTGATGGAATATATTTAGTTTCAGGTTTAATTCGAATCTTACTAAAACCTTTTTTGATTTGTTGATTGAAGTGCTCAGGTTTTGCATTATCCCTGATTGATCTAAAACTCATTGTGTTAAGTGTTTTATGATGTGACACTCGGTTGAATGAAAGTTACAAAACATAGTTCACAATTGGAATCTACTCATGATAACTCAGCATTTTCTGTGATCATCTTGCTTGTTTGGTTCTCTGGTTATGATATTTTATGAGTATCTTTCCATCCTCAACAATTTCTAAATCCATCAAATGGTCTAATATATTCATAGATTACCACAAAATTAAATTTATGCCAGCTTCACAAATAGTTGATGTATACGATAAGATGTTGCACACTTGAAGCTTTAATTAGTCTCTTTTCTTGTAATTTTGTTGTATTTGAAATACGGAGTAGTTAGAGGGACTGGCTTTCCAAGAATTTTTTCAGTTCTGCATTTCTTATCCCTTGCATAGGTGGGATGGTTCTCAACCCGTCCTACTTTGGTACAAAGGGCCACCAGAACACAATGATCCATGAGATGGGGCACATATTTGGGTTGTACCACGTTTTCAAGGGGGTGAGTGAGCGGGACTCCTGTGATGACCCATGTCAGGTAAGTCAGATCAATCCTTCTGTCTCTGATGACCCTAGATAGGCTATGCTGTAATTTTTTTTAATGTCATATACTGTATAAGTTGATAATCAACCTTCTTCATTTCTTCCTTCATTCTTTTCTTTGTTCCTCCATTACTTTTTTACTTTCTTCACTCGTTCTTGTGTTCCTTCATTCCTTCATTTTGTACTTTCTTCGTTTGAAAAAACGAACTAACGAAGGAATTTTCCTCTTTCCTCCCTTACTTTGTGTATCCTGGAAAACATTGGGAATTTGACATAAAAATATTTAAGAAGTAGGGATGGACCGATATGAATAATTGATTGGAATCAATATCTGATATTAATATTGCTGTTAAGGCAGCAATTTGTCTATTCTTTTGACACTGAACCCCCCCCCCACAAAACCACTGAAATTGCTTCTCTGTTTCAGCTAAACATCCCACTATGAGGGAACAAGGTGGAAGTAAATATTGGTTATATGTATGTCAGACTTATCGAACCGATACTGATATGTAAAAAATTTATTAACTTTTATACAGATGTTACTACTGATAAATTGTGCCCTATACCTAGTATGAACACTACAGTTTTTTTTTTTTTTTTTTTAAATCCTTAAAACTAGAGATGCACCAATCTGATAATATCTGTAACGGTCCTGATATCGAAAGAGGTTCTGGATCAGGTCTTGGTGATAATGTGCCTGATCCATAAAGACAGATCTATTCAGTGTACTTCTATACATTCTGCTCTGATTGACAAAAACAAAAGGTTGACTATCTTGGTCAGACATGTGTGATAAATAATAAAGCATGACATCAGTTTCAGTTCCTTTATCATTTATTTTATGCAAATAAAATAAATAGGAGTATTACTCCTATAACAGCACAGACTGAAAAAATGGAAGTTGTTTTTACATGTTTGACTAAGCTTGTGAAGCTATTGGTGTATTTAAATGAGCTGTACTGCAACATTATCAAATGAAGATGTAATTTAATAAATTAATATCTGCTTAAAAAAGAGAAAGATTTTAAGTCAATTCAGCACTGTTTTTCTGATTGGTATGGACTGATACTAAACCTCAAATATCTGTATCGGTATTGGAAGTGAAGAAAATGGATCAGTACTTCCCTAATTAAAACTGTAATTCTTGTTTACCACAACCTGTTACACCCACTCTGTTGATAGTATCATTCCATAAACTCTTTGTTGCTCAAGTCTATCTTTTTCATTTATTGCCACCACATGTTCATATTAATCTTTTATGTGTTTTGGCAGGAGACAACCCCGTCTATGGAGACGGGAGATCTGTGTGCCGACACTGCACCAACCACCAAATCCAAAACCTGCCATGACCCTGAAGCTGTTAACGATACATGTGGATTCACCATCTACCATAACACGCCTTATAGCAATTACATGAGTTACACAGGTAGATGGAGGAAACAAATGCTTAGAGCAAAAAGCACCTTACACATAAATAACATGTGGGTTATGCATTTTTGCGCAACATATCCTGCAATCCAAAGTAATTTTTAAGCCTATTACATCTGAATAGGACCTGATGTCATTTAGTCTTTTTTAACAAAGATTAAAAAAATGATAACATTTAGTTATTTGAAATGTGTGTTTGAATCCTATGTTGAATTTTATTCTTAAAAATGCCTCTTTCAATCTCCCCACATCAGATGACAACTGCACCAACCACTTTACTCCCAATCAAGTGGCCAGAATGCATTGTTACCTTGATTTGATCTACCAGAAGTGGCTGACGGACAACCGCCCTGCTCCTGTCCCACTTCCCCCCATGGTGACGGGCCAGAGCACCAACTCTGTGTCCATATACTGGCTTCCACCATTGAGAGGGTCACTTTTTCAAAGGTATGGAGACTTTATGTCATAGAATCATCATTTCTTAGTCAAGCTTGTTGCTCATATTCAGAGAGAATTTTTATGGATATGATGACTATGCATTTAAACAATTTAGGAAAGCTTAGATTGTATGGATATGTAATATTATGAGTGAATATTTGAGTTAAATAGATGTATTTAAAGGCAATACCTGAAGCACACTTTTTTCCGTATATGACATTGTTGAAAAATCTAAAAGACTACACCTAAAAGTTTGATAGTCAAGATATTATGAAGGGAATTATAGACCTCCACAAGTCTGGGTTATATTTTGTTTATGATAAAGCAAGTTCATGATCCATAAGATGATATCCACAACAGTTTGAAAGGCGATTCTATCATAAACAAAGAATATATACGTTAATATTTGACTTTTAAGAATGTCTATTATATTTTCATTTAGCAAATAGGAGCAACTTTGCTACTCCTTACTCACATAAGAGGCTTAGTTTGATTTAATATCAGTTTAATACAACTTGTATTTTTTTTATGTAGTGTATGTAAATATTAAAGTTTTACTAATCTGAGGCCAAGAGAGCCAATTTAACCTGTGTCAGTTTTCAACAAACTATTACCCACCACAAACTATAAATGGATCAGTTTTTTAAATATTTTAATTATTAAGGAGAAAGGTTATATACAATACTCTCGGCTAGTAACTAAATTAATTTATTTACCATCTTCTACTCAAATGACTCTATTGTATGGCTCAGGTCACTCCAACTGTATTGTTGGTCCAATATTCATGTAACACGTAATCACAAAGTGTATATCCTCTTAGCTCCTCGTTTCGTGTGCCTGGCATCGACTGTGGAGACTGCGAGAAAGACGGCGTCTTCCACCAGTACGCCTTCCAGGCCTCGTCGCCGCGCATCTGTGACACGTCAGGCTACTGGACACCTGAAGAAGCAGTGGGTCAGTCAAAGCGATGTGTTTGGGTCATGAGTGTCTGAGCAGAGGAGTCGTGTCTTTTGAATGTGTTTCAAATTCATGGACTGGTTGTTGTCATTAAAGGTTAATAGCAAGTCTTCACTTCACAGTAGGATTATAAACAATACTGGAAATTAAAAATCACCAGAGCTTCATCAAAACAGATTGTATTTCCATATTTCCTTGTCCAAACAATGCAGTGCTGAAAAGAAAGTTTATGTTGCTAATGAGGCTTATGGTTGTTTCTATTAATCTTTCCACTTCAAAACTACAGTTGACCAAGGTAAACACTTCCTCTGTTGTTCTTTTCACTGTAGGTAGGTATTAAAAAGTCAGGAATGTGGTAACACCAGTTAAATTTCTGCTTCAGTCTCGTATTTCTGTAGAGCAGGTCAGCTTTTCCTCACATTCACACACTCTTACACAATCACACGCAGCCTTGTCCTTGTAAATTCTAGGTGCGTGCAAGGCTAATAGCTCCTGGAAGAGGAAAAAACATAAAATCATTAAATGATAATAACCCTCTGCTGCAGACCTTCTCGCTCTGTCTGTCTTGATTTGGCCAAAACGAGAACAAGGATTCTTAAAGGTACATTGCCTTGCAAAAGGATTCAAATTTCTTGAACTTTTTCACATTTTACCACGTTAAAAACACAAACTCCAATGTATTGTTTTTCAGTTTTATGTAATAAAATTGACTCTGATTCCTCTAAATAGAACATAGTACAATCAACAATGTTTAGAAGTCACCTACTTATTAAATACAGTCTATTTGTGTGTAATTTAATCTTAGAACTTGAACATCCTTTCTGAGAAGACCACAGAGGTCTGACAGAGAACATTAGTGTATAAGCAGCTCCCTGAAGACTGAGAAATACAGCCTACAGGTTAGAGACAACTGAAAATCTACCAAAACACGACTGCCCACGAAAAGATAACACACAGGGCAAGAAGAGTGATAATCAAAGAAACAGCAGAGAGGCAATGATAATTCAGGGGGAGCTGCAGACAGACATTCATGACCTGGATTTGGCCCAAAATGAAAATGAGTTTGATACCCCTGGTATAAAGCGTCCCAGTCAAAGTCCAGACCTAAAACCTATTAAGAATTTGTAGCAAGACTTCAAATGCAACGTTTAAAGAGATTATTCCAATCCAGTTGGACTGAATGCTTTCCAAAGACGAATGGAAGAAGCTCAAATTGGTGGAGTTGCAAAGCTGGTAGCTACATACGTCAAAAGGCCGAGAGACCTCACAGAGTATGAATACTTTTGCAAGCCACTGTAAGCATCTAACTGGAATAATGTTTACTTTTCAAACAAAAGCAGCTAATAAAATGTGTCCTGTACTTCTAAATATCACACATCTTGGATTTTATTATAGCAATTATGATCTTTTGAGGAGGTATGGTTTCTTTTAACATGACAAATGGGGTGAGAGAAAGGAAGGAGAAGGAAACAGAATCAAATTAAAAAAACATAATAGGGAGATTGGAAAAATGAAATGAGCAGAGCAAAAAAAAAAAAAAAAAGAAGAAAGAAATAAGAAAACCCCCCAAAACTGAAAGTACAAACACAATAACACTTTTCTTCTCTTCCATGGAAACTCTACCCAAATATGTGGAAATCCTCTGCTGGAATTTATGCTTTGAAAACAATCGGCAAAGAGAAGCGGGGGATTACAGCTACCTCTTTCGCTGCAGGATCATAATGATGATAAAGAGTCAATTAAAGTCTTACACTAAACAGAGGCATGCAGGTAACTGGAGACAGCCAGCCTGTCAGGTTTCCTCACTTCCTGTCCACTGTGTCCCATAAAGACAATGTCGCTTAAAGTACCCACTGGGATGGCCAACACGACCTTCAGTTTCAGCTGTAAGAAAAGAGAATAGTATAAATATAACGCATACAAAGTGTTGTCTGTGTTCTTGGCTCATTTGAGTCCGTTTTATGCCTTTTATTTTAATGCCTGGTGTCCTGTTGTGATGGAGCGTTGTGGTTTATGAAGTAAGTCGAGTTCCTCGGGGCTCTCAGTTAAAAAACAAGAAAAGCCCCAATAGGACACAAAGCAGGCTGAGCTCAGGAAGACTGTAGTTAAATAAAAGCTCATTCAAACCGAAGATTGCTTATATATGTGTAAAATAAATGTGGAAAAAAGCTGGAAAATTACTTATAGTGGCCCCAGTTTCTTGCCATTTTAGTAATGGTGTGGATACTTTTGAGATTCATTGTAGCTTTTTTTGGAAATGGAAATACTGTTTTCAGTCATTCTTTGGCTTGATATTGTAATCTTTGCTTAGATCCAAACTTTTCTTTTGAATAAAATTTTCAGGTTGTTCATTTTCATAAGAACCTGATCCTATTTCCAGTTTAGGTTAGATTCCTCTCAAACCCCTTGTTTACCTATTCTGAATTTGGAAATTCTACAGACCACGAAGGTAGCAGAAAGCTCATTTACTTCAAACCAGACCATTTTAGTGTGGTTATGGAACAGTGGGTTTTATTATTAGCTAATTACTTTAGGAATTTTATTTAACCCTCTTTGGTTGAACTTGGCTGCTTCCAAATCAAGAAAATGGATAAAAACCTCAAATGAACTTGACTTGACTTACATGCTGACATAGCACTTTTGAAAAATAGGAGGTGTTAATTTTATCAAGCAGTCATACCAACTTTATCACTGTTACAATACAAGATAATAAAAGCACAAAACCATAAACGTCCAAAGAGTGTATGTTTTCAAATCCAACTACTGTAAATTCATGTCTTCTCACTTCAATTTGTAAAATTTTTTTTTTTTTACATAATTTACATAGAAACTTTTTAATTTATTTTGACTTTACAATGCTCAATGTTATGTGGCATGCAGTCTGGGAAAGGAAATGAGATACTCAACCGGATAATCTTAACTAAAACCACTGTGATTAACCAGACCGCAATATTCATTAAAAACACTGTTGAGCTGTATAACTTCATCTGACTGCTTTCATGTAAACCAGAAAACACTTACAAGTAAAACCTTTATGGTTATATGTCCATGAACATCTTAAGAATAGAATATGTTTTTTTTTTTTTTTAAAGAAAGCTTCATTGTTTTTCCTTGAAGTCAAAATATCTGTTGTTGTCTTGGGTTTGCTGTGTTTGCAGTTCTGATGCTGCAAATGTGTAAATACGTTCAGACCGGACATAAGTGAAAGACATATTGCCAGTAGCCTCATTATGTGTTAATATAGAAAGAATACTGGTCTATTTCCTATACAATTTACTGCAAATCTTAATTTTGTGAAATAGTTTTATACTAGTACCTATTGCCAATGTCTTAGTATTTAAATTCCAATCACACGCTAGTCAGTTTTTATGGGACAAAGAGAAATTCCAGTTACAAAAGCCATAAACGAGTTCAGGTTAAAGTCTGACAAAGAAACTCTCTCTAAGCCCTTTTGCATTTTAATGATGCAGAATGGACACAGTTATTGGAAATCTTCTTTTAGGTTGCACACACTGTATTTATGTACCTTAAACACTTCTTATACTTGTCACATCTACTTCAACATGCTTGTCAAAGTTTTGACCTTTAACATTTTTGTATTTTGGAAATGATTTTGTAAAAACGTTCAGTTTGATAGACCGACAAATAAAACATGAATCATCTGAAATCCAAATAAAACTGAAGGTTTTTCTTGTAACGAAACAAAACGTGGAAAAACATAATTTGATATGAACACTTTTGGGAGTTCTTGTATGCTGTATCTGCGTGTTTCTACATTACGATGTTTCTGACCTCAGGGCCGCCAGATGTGGAACAAGCTTGTGAACCCAGTCTCCAGGCATGGAGTCCTGAGCTCAGTCTCTACGATGCCAACGTGACGTCGCCATGCCCTGAAACAGAGGGCTGCACCCTAACTCTACGATTCCTGCACCCTGTCATTCCACACAGACTCACACTATGGGTAACCTATACATCCACGAGTAAGTGTTAGCGGATAACTAGTATGTTCAATTTCTGTGGTATGTTGGCTCCATGTCTAGTGACTAACAGTTGATGAATTATTAATACCAATGAATCAGAGTTTAAAAATATATTTTCTGCAGAAAATATTTTACATGAATACATGGCATTCAAGAGTGATTTTACACAAACGTTTTTGACGTTTTTTTTTCTGTGAAGGCAACAATCTTGACTTTACTTGCAATAATGTTTTTCAAAATATAAACATAATGTGTGTAATTTCACTTATCTTTTAGTGTTTTTAGAAATTTCTTTTAGGATCTTGTAGTTTCCTTTCAGGGTGAACTTGCTTGTATAATGAGACCTAATTATGCTGGTAGTTGTTTTGAATGTTGTCATTTTAAGTGGAATCCATTACCAGATTTAATCTGTTATAATTTTCTTTTCGAAAGGGATAGCAGTTTTATTCTTAAAGTTTTTGTTCACTTGTACTTTAACAATCAGGAGCTCACCAAACGGTCTAAGATTTGAACAGGGAAAACCTTCTTTTTTTTATTTCTCTACAGAAAATTTGTTTTTATTCTTCAATCTTTTATACTACTGGAAGTGGTCAGTCTTTTAAAAAATTCTCACGGAGCACATGGGTCTTCTAGTTTTACACATACCTGCAATAATAGTTTGTTGCTTAAGACAAATCAATGGCACCTAAATAGATGTGTTTGTCCCCTCTTCTCTTCATTCACCTCAGACAACCCTTCCATATCCAACATTGAGCTGATTACAGATGCGGGGAATAGCATTCACCTCGGACCACAGCATGTGTTCTGTGACATGCCCCTAACATTGCGCCTCGACACCAACAACGCTGCAATATCGTCCATCAAACTCTCCACGTTTGATGAGAAAATGGAAATCGATGCAGCCATGTTGTCTTCAGACCCCAGCAGCTCTCTTTGCTCTGGCTGCCAGCCCGTTCAGTACCGAATTCAGCGCCACCCACCGTTTACTAGCAAATCCCCTCCGCCTCAGATGGGGCAAACATTCACCGACAGGTAACGGCTCAATGTTGGCTCATCCAGCAGGGTTTACTCAACCTGATTCACTAGAATGTTTGTTATTTTATAATAAGTTCTATATTGGATGTAACCAAAGATGTATGGAATAAAGAACGAGAACCTGTTGAGCATGGTGTGACCATCAACCAGAAATGAAATGCATGAGTATGTATTCCCTGTTTCTCACCTCTCATTCTAACCAAAGACTTCAGGATAATTTATTCGGCTTTTATGGGTGAGACCAGTCCAAAATGGTGCATATGGTGGAAAAAGTGGAATTAGATTCATCTGAAATGGGTGGCATCACCAATAAAGTAATAAAGAAAACAATCCAGGAGTCATGAATAAAGTAAAAGTGATCTGACAAATTCTACTTTATGATAAAATGTCAGACGCTCCTGAATTCAAATTTTTGTAATTGAGACTTCTGTAATAAAAAAACTTTCTCTTGACCAGTTTCTCCCTCTAGCATTAGACTCTTGCGTTTTTTTTATTGTATAGTGTTCACTTTATTCAAACCGAGACCTAGGCTTTTAGGTAGTCCAGAATTTGCTATTTTGGTCCACAACAGAGTTTTATTGTGCATTCACACCTCCCCGAGTGAACCGGACTGTCTAGACAAGCGGACTAGACTTCTATTAAAACGGACTAACCAGGGCTGGTGTGAATGCACCCTCAGACTCAGTCAGTTTAAATGAACTGCCTTGTTTTGGTTGGTTCGAAGTTGATTTAGTAGCTTTTTCATTTTTGGATGATGATTGAGAGGTGCTCTTTCAGATACTCAAAACGTGAGAACTTGTTTGAAGCTTTTCTACAACCTTCTCCCTGACCTGTCTGCTGTGTCCCTGTTCTCTTCATGATGCTATTTATTTGCTAATGTTCTCCAACAAACTTCTTGGGTCTTTGCAGAACAGCTGGATTGATACTGAGATTAAATTACACCCAGCTCACTCTATTTAGGGACTATTGATTGGGTGTAAGTGGAAGGGCAATTTCTTGCTTTGGATTTTATTTAGTATCAAAGTAAAAGGATCTGATTTTTTATTTGATTAAAAAAAAAATCTAAATTACATCTTTTTAGGTCTTTATGAAAATTGTGCACTACTTTTAATTTGTCTGTCACATTAAAATACCAATTAAAATAAATTGAAGTTTGTGGATGCAATGTGTCAAAATGTGAAAGGGGTCAGGGAGGTTTGAATACTTTTGCAAGACAGCATATTTATAGAGAGTCTCTTGGATGAATGACTTGTTTTGCAAAAGATAGCCATGGTGCTTAACGGGAAATACCAAAATACTCTGTCTCCTGTTGCCAGTAATGACTAAGGTTATATGATTAGCTATGAAATATTAGCAAAAACGTGGAAGAAGTGCCAGCAGATAATCTCATGCACACATTATGGTCTGACATGTAAGTAGCTCACGGGAAAATATGAAGAGAAAGGAAAAAGATATGTCTGTAAGCAAATTCCAGTGCGTATCTGAGTGTATGTGTCCTCAGATCTACTAATCTGTAGACATGTCTTTTAAAAGTGTTTGGGTCTGGTTCTGTTTAAAAAGCTCAGAACACAAATGTTTCCAACACGGGGATGCCGTGTGTAGCTGATCCAAATCTGTTTCAACAGCCATATACTTAATCAAAAGCTTGCTGGAGTTTCAGGCTGACTTGAATCAGTTTGTATCCTGTCTTATATTGCGGGGTGTCCAAACGATTACTGGAATCCAACTACAACCACCGCAAGCTTTGCTATTTTTTGTTTTTTCAGGAAATACCCTTCACCCAAAATATCTGAAGTCTCGGTTATGATACTTTTCCATACATTCAAAGCTGGTATAAGTGTGTGGATATGGCATCTGTATCACATGATTGCAGATCTGTCGATTTCAAATGTGTGTTCTGAATTTCTGAGAAGCTGTCACCGTTTTAAAGGGCAGGCGAGATGTTAGATGCACATGGCTTCAAAAACAGCTTATTTTTCAGAGAACACGTCTCCTATGTTATACAAGCTGCATCTAAGTGCAAAAAGATGCAAGGACCGGTGGGAATTGAGTTATGTGGGACTGAAGAGGGCAGAGAGAGGTTGATGTGAGGAGAAGAGAGAGCAACAAACTTGAAAAATAATGAGAGTGTGGGATAGTGGAAAGAGAGGGGAGGAAAACAATGGCAATTAGAAACGATACAGGGAGAGAGGAAGTTGTTAAAGAGACCTGTCGACAAAGTGCTGGGTATTTTTCTTTGTTTAATTCCATCTCTGAGATCACTTTTTTATTTTTATTTTTTTTTACATATAACGCAAATTAAAGTATCAGAGGCCACTGACAGTCATGTCCTGAGTCCAGCTAAAATTTATGAAGGAGTTTTATCCTTTATTAATGCAGGCAGTTAACTAGATGACACATTCAAAAACATATTTTATTGCATATTCGAATCCAAGTTATTTAAAACTAAGCTGTCTATATCTAGTTTTAATCCAATAATACATCAAGGTGGAAAAAAATCTCTGGTAAACACCCCTTAGAGTGCAGTAAAATAACACTAAAATTGACCAGAATTACATGTTTTCTTAAGGGTTATTGCGTTACATTTCTGACTTGGATAGACGGGTAAAAGTGACTCTTCGACTTATTTGCTAAGTTGTCGAATTTCTGTGTGTAGCATAATTCAGTGCAGTTAGAGTTAATTGCAAAAAGGTTGATTTCCTGCTTCAAAAACCTTGCTTTGAACTATTTATTTTTGATCACCTGCTTAGACAGCATTCTGGGAAGATCTGAGCACATTTTGCAGATCATTTCGCATGATTCAAATATGATGTCTGATTATATTTCAGTGTTTGTTTGCTACAAACATCCTCAGTGAAAATGTTTTTTAGTTCATGTGTTTTTTTCCTACAACCTCTGCCTTGTAGTTTGTCCCAAATCAAGAGCAAGTTTAAACAAGCCATCTTTATTTGTTGAGTAAACTAAATAATGACAGTGACTGAGAGAGGGTGAGGGGTTTAAAGGGAAGAAGATAGATAAAACCCAGTGTAAATAATGTGAAGTAAATGTTTCAATATTAGTCATTTTTTCCCCATCCATTATTAATAAAGGAAACTTTTTAAAAGATGACAAACAGAACTCATCCTCAGATTTTGGGGTTTGTGACTCAAGTTGGTTTTAGATGCAGTATATTTGTGTCAGACAAAACTCTCTTTATAGGCACTGCCCACCAAAACAGATCAATAATCATCACCTGAAGTCACAGTACTGTTGGGCTTTAAGGACATTGTACACTGCAAGGTTACAGTAAGGTTCACTTTTGCTGCTGCAATATCAAAACCTTTTATAATCCAAATGACTCAGACAGGCAGCATTCATTGGGAATAGAAGAAAGTTCCCTGCCTCGCTTATACAAAAACACAATCTGGCACTGAAACCCACACATTGACATTCTTTTTATATGCTGCTCGGCAGATATGATCAGCTTGGTGCAGCTACAAGTCTTACTTGTTTAAAGAACATAGCAGGTGTAAATGTTTTAAAGATTATTACAATGCCATGCAAAAGTATTCACACCCCTAGAACTTTAACATTACAATCACAAACTGTAATGCGTTTTGCTGGGAATCTATGAGTTTTTCAAAGTATTTCCTATTTGAAAAGGCTGGTGTCCTGCAATCTTTGGGTGCATCCTAACTCCAAATTACTACCAAATCACCATTTAGCATTAAATATAATTGAAATTTGTGGTTGTCACATCACAAAATGAGGAAAAAAATTCAAGCACTAAATTATTCAACAAAAATTTGCAATATTTCAATAGACAGTTTATTTGCCCATTCTTATGTTTTTCAGCTCTGTTATGCAGGGAGTGAAGTACCAGTACATGATCCAGGTGGAAACCGGCCGTCTCCTCAGCTTCCCCTCTCTGCCTCTTGTCTATACACCTGTACAGACCTACTGTGGGGACGGAGCCATACAGGGGTCTGTGCTGTTCACTTGCACAAACTTTGGTGACTGGTTGAGTATTTCCAATAGAGAAACAGTCAGAATTGTTGCTGATGATGTTGCTTCTCCCTCTGCAGGACAGAGGAGTGTGACGACAGCAATCTGTTAGATGGTGATGGCTGCACTAAGAAATGCCTCAAAGAGATGGGCTTCAATTGTGTTGGTGTGTACACAATTCAGAAAACGCATTATGTTGTATTGCGTCTTTTAAAGAAAGTGTAGGCCTTTTACGATGTCCCACATTAAAATTGCCAACCTCGGTTGTACATATTAAACTTAAGCAGCATATAAACTTTCAGTGTGAAAGAGTAGTCACTAATCTGCCAAAAATCTCTCATTTGTGCACGCAGCAGCGTTTAGTAAAAGCTATCCTGCCAATCAAATTGCATTTACAAGACATAAAAGCTTCTGGCTTGAGTGGATTCCACAAACCATTAATGCAACATCACAGCAACATAAGGAAAAACAGATGAGGCAAGGGGTAAAATAAGCAAGATTTTGGTTTGTTAACTTTCCATGGTTTTCTTTGAAAAGCAATCTGACATTAGGTTGGCTAAGATACATAAGAGAAAAACACTGGTTAGCTTGAAAACACACAGCTCTGTCTACAGTCAAACGTCATGTTTCTTTATTAATGTTGGTGCTAATCGGTCTCTTTACTTCAGATAAATGAAACTTATGTTTTCAAAGATCAACTAGTGAGTTGGATAAGATAGTTTTATAAAATGGCTAAAAATAATAACTATGTTTTCAACTTTCATGTCTTATCTGTAAAGAATGTTTCAACATTTTTGTACATTATGCAACTTCTTTAACCTCACCAGTTCACAACTGAAAAATGAAAACCGAGGCTTTTGTCTGACATTAAAGTCAGGGCATGTCTCTATCAGCTTTTCACATCTGCAGACGGAGCTTTCTGCCCATTCTTTGAAAAATAGCTGCAAGTTCCGAGACAGAATCATTTGCAGGACATAAAAACGAAAGGTTTAAACCAAGTTCCGAGGAGGTTCTGTCACAAGGTTTGTGGGGTGAATCCATCCATTTTTTTTTTTTTTTTGCTCTAGCTCATATTATGAATTTGTTAACAATAATTCTCTCTGGCAAACTAAGACAAACAAAAGATTCCATTCTTGATAAGATCAGACATTAGGATGAGTGAAACAAGTCTTCAGCTTCTCTGTTGTACCATGTTCCTTCTCAGCAGATTTAAAATTTATCTTCCATATATGTTTGCCCAGGTGCTCTCCTTTTGCCAGATGCTCTATCTCATAAATACTTCAAAATGTTACAGTCTATGCACAGATCAGCTGAGATCAAACAGCATATTGCTTTTATTTCAAGCTTTGTGTTTGTTCCACTGGCAACTGGGCGGTAGTTATTCATACATTTTGTAAGGGATTATTTTATGAGAGCTTTTTACTGAAAAAGGAGTGAACAACACTGATCTGAGTTATTTTATTGCAGAGATGTTGTCATGTTGGAAGGTTAACCTCCTACAGCATTGAGGGTAGTTTGCTGTGTTACTGTCTTGCCACCCATATTTTGCTTGTAGGTCAAAAAGTTCAATATTGAACTAATCTGGTCACAGCTTTGTAACCTACATGGTTTGTGACATACTCCAAATGTATCGTCTTTGTGACTGGAGAGAAAAAGTTGATTTTTGGCAGATTCAGCAATAGTCATTCACACTGAAGGCAGTATTCTGCTAAATGTTTTAGCTGTATGACAGAAAGCGATGGCTTTAACACATACACATTTATAAAAACCTATGATTTAGACTGACATTGATATTTTTATAATAACCTCATAGTTAGGAAGTTGCTGATTGCAGGGATTAATCAATAATCTTTCTGTATATATATTTCTTTAAGCAGTTTTTAGTTATTGAAAACATGAACAGTAAAGGTTTAGTGTGCTTATCATTAAACAGGTTTTTAAGGAATAATTCAATTTAAAAATCTGGAACCCTTTAGAAGTAGTTTGTTCTGGATTTAACTGTCTTATTGTCCAAAAAACAACTTGGTGCGTGTTCAAGATTGCGTCTTATAAAGTTTGTTAACGACCACTTATTTTGTTGTTATATACGCAGAATAACAGTCTAATTTTAAAGGCTGCGTAAACCCCAGGTCAGGTGGTTGAAAAGCTGTAAAAAGTACCAAAAGCATGCAGCAAAACAAGTCAAAAGACAAACAAATATGCCACAAAGAGTGGCCCCATCATCTGTGAATCCACCACAAGACAAAAATGCTTTGTGTCTCCACCCTCATGCATGCAAACACACCACAACAGAAGCCTCACGACAAAACACAAAAGGGAATTTAGCCAGAATGCTTCGGAACCCCAAGGCCAAAAACTTTGTGTTTATTTTTTACATTAGGTCATACCATGAGTTTGTCTGGAGTCATTGTTTCTGGCAAAGAAGCAGATATGAAAGATTACATTCCAGATAAGATCAGACATTAGGCTGAGTGAAACAAGTCATCAACCCCTTCGTTGTATCATTTTCCTTCTCAACAGATTTAACATTTATCCTCCATATCAAGGTATGTTTGCCTAGACGCTCTCCTTTTGCCAGAAGCTCTTTCTCATAAATACTTCAAAATATTGCAAAGACTATGTACAGGTCAGCTGAGATCAAAGAGCACATTGCTTTTATTTCAAGCCATGTATTGTTTCCACTGGCAGCTGGATGGTAGTTATTCATGTATTTTGTAAAGGCTTATGTTACGAGAGCTTGTTACAGGACTGAAATTTCCATCATCCAGTGAATTTATTTGTCAGGGGGAGAAAAAAGAAAAAGCTGAGGCAAACCCATCAAACCTCCCCTCCCCTCAACCACCGTCTCACAACAAGCCATGCCGTGACTGAAACTATTACATCTCCTGTTATACAATAAAAGACATGTCTAGGAAGGGAAAAAAATTGGCAACAACAGATTTTTGCAAATTGCAACTCTTAAAACCAATTATTCTGTTTAACATCTTAGTCATAGAAAGAATATTTGTTCGGGTTTTCACTTAGCACATTTGTTTGATGGAGTTAACTCTCACTATGCTATTATCCTGTTTGTAGATTAGAGACCTTTCTTTGACTTGTATCAAAGTATCTTCTCTGTACTGCATACCTACATATCCCAAGGTATTAAGAGACACATTAGCGTTTTTGTCTCACTGTCTGACATTAAATCGGACTAATCCTTTTGTGGTTTTGATTCCTGTCAGTAGGGTTTAGAGAATCCTCAGTTTTTTCTTATTTTCTTAAAATTCTGAACTTAGCAAATTTTTCTTTAACATTTAGCAGCACTATCTACAGTTGCTAAACTATAAATGCTCAGCTACAAATGCTAACCTGTTTGACTTGGGTGAGATGTTAAATGGTAAATTGCCTGTACTTGTGTAAAACTTTATCTAGACCAGCGGACTCCAAAGTACTTTATACAACATTTAGTCATGCACAAATTCATCCCCTGATATTTTGGGTATTCCCCCACAACTGTAGTTTGGCCTATTCCCTCTGACATAGTTGGTGTAACTGAGTCAAGCTTATTGGCTGCCTTGCTTGCCCACAAATTAAGAAAAGCTTTAAATAAAAATTATGTAATTAATCTTAGCTGACCTGTCACAGGAAAAGTTTAATCTGATTTAATGTGAGACATTAAGAAAAAACATGTTTCGTGATATTTAACACACTGCAAGTAAAATATTTTATTTCAGCTGCTTACAGCTTCTCTCATACCATTTGTCCATTTGGGCTACCTTTAAGCTCTTTATGTCATATCACCTTGAAGGTGTCTAAGTTTCCAAGAGTTGAGCAGTATCTTAGCTCAGAGATCTGTCAATTTTCTTTTAGACAAATCTCCGATGCCATTTCTGGGACTTCCTCGAATCGATTGTCTAGGAAGTTCCAGAAACAACAGTTCCAGTGATTATTGGTACCAAAGAGACTTTTGTTTTTTTGTGTTTCCCCTTTGTCTCTGTTGCTTGAGATTTCTAGAGCCACTGTCTCCTATCTTCTGTGTCTAACAACACACAGTATTTTACTGGCTTTCCATCACGTGTTTATCTGTCTGAGGTCCCTGAACATTATATCCCCATAATTCTCCACCATTCTTGGTCTACTGTGGTTAGTAAACATGTTGCTCAATATTCTAGCCACTGGTTCTGGTATTTTACCGCCTCTTTTCTGTCCTTGGTGCAGCTTACTCTAGCAAATTCTCAAAAACTCTGTAAAGAAATCAGGTAGATTTCTGTTTTAGACACCGAGGAATGTAGTTTCTTGTGACTCATTTTGGTTGTGATTCCTTTCAGAGTACAATGCGTTTCTTTTAGCATTAATGAGTAGTTTCATTTCTTTTCCCACAGACACCGAAGGTCAACTGAGGCGCCTTCAAAATGAAAATAACAGGCTAGGTCACCGATTAAGTTTCCTTTTATTAATATCACTAGTTACGGTAATCTCTGATAAAGAACTGAAGTCAAAGTTCATGTCTTGCAGCCTGTTGACACCAGAGGCACAGTTGAGTCGGTGTGGCTATCATATGGAGTTGCCAAAGAAAATACCAAATAGATTTGCTCAGATTTGGTTCACTGACAAACAGATTTGGAAGATAGTCCGACAGTGGGAGAGAAGCGTACACCTTGCCAGATGAAAAGAACAGGCTGTGTATTCTTCCATAAATCGTCTTCGCTTTCTTTTCTCTGTTCCCTAAGGTGAACCTAGTCAGTGTTATGTCTTTGACGGCGACGGCGTGTGTGAAGAATTTGAGCGGGGATCAAGCGTGCAAGACTGTGGTTACTTCACACCTTTGGGCTACACAGATCAGTGGGCTTCCAGTGCCTCTGCTTCCCACCAGGACCCCAAACGCTGCCCTGCAGTCGCTGCCACAGGGGAACCATCCCTTCCCAAGGTATAAAATAGAAGGCAGAAATTGTTCAATTCCTGATTTGTGCAAATCCTTATGCAATGGTGGATCTGCAATCAGAAATAAATAATCCTGAAAGTATCCTTTTTTATAAAAAACAAAGCAAACTTTTTGTTTAGATATCAGTTTTCAAGAGAAAACAGTGGATTTGTGTGGGGGGTAAATGTCAAAAGGACTAAAGATATTTTACTGTAAAGGAGTTGTCCTAATTTAAAAATAAAATCTGTATTGAACAGCTTGACATGTTTTTCATTGTTGCTATGCGGCAACTGTGTTATTGTGATGCGAAAGGAAAATGTGTTTGTCAGTTTGTGAAGGCAATTTGCATTTACAATCTGCTGCAACGAGTCCATTTTCACAAATCCATCTTTACATGCAGAGCGTCAGTGCACAACAATTTTCAAGTCTTGCTACAGATTTCTAGTTGAACTTTTGATGGAGCCATTGCAATGTAGGAAATGTGTTTTGCTGTCCTCTATTCCATTTTAACTCTGGCTGTACTGTTATTATCCTGATGGAAGTTGAATCTCTGTCCACATTTAGAAGTTTGTTGAAATAGTAACAGGTTTTCTTTCAGGCTAGTCCTATATTTAGCTAAATTCATATTTCTGTCAGCTCTGAATAATTTCCTTAGTGCTGCTGATATAAAGCCTCCCAAAAGGATGATATTGTCACTAACATGTTTAATGTATTGATATTTATGTAAATATTGAAAAAACATCGTTTTTATAAGAGTTACATGCAGTAGCTTTAAGGCCAGTTTCTTTTTATTTTTAAATTGCAGTTTTTTGCCAAAATATCACAATGCACCTTCAAAATACAATTGAGGTTAGGTAAGTTGAAACAGAGGTTCTGTTGAAGTAGCACACAAAAACAACCTCCAAGTTTGTTTTATCACAGAAGGATTATTGACCTCAGAATTGGCAAAGAGGCAACGTTTTTGTACCACAGTGTTTGTTAAAGAAAAGAAATGCAATAAAGAACAGTAATCTAAGAGTCACGAATAAAGTCAGCGTGACCTATCAAGTCCTACCTTATGATAAAATGCCAAACCCTTCTGAACTCTGATTTCTGTAATTGAGACTGCTGACATGAAGAACATTATTCCATTAACAGCTGAATATGCAATATAAACAAACGTTATTTTGGGCCCGGTTTGGATGGCGGATCAAATCTAGTAATATGAGCTCTGCAGCTAAATATTTGGCCAAGAATGTGAAACAGAAGTAGGCCTGCAGTAATTAAGAAGGTAACATTGTGAATGAAACCTGGTTTAGCTGTGTCTGACAAAAAGTATTTGCTTATTTACAGAGCCTTGCAAAATCCTTTATGCCATTGAACCTTTACACATTTAATCACTTAATCAGTGTATTTTATTGGGACTTTATGGGATAAAGTGACTAAAAATTTGCACAAAATGGTGAGGTAGAAGGAAAATGATTAATTATTTTCTACATTTCTTAAAAATAGATCTGAAATGTAACCTTAATCAACCGTAAGTATAACCCAGTAGAGTCATTTGACTTCAGACGTCACACAATCATTATGTAGAGCCACTGTATACAGTTGGACTCTATTTTTTTTGGACTCGTTTGGTCACCCTAATTCCGTAGAAAAAAAAAAACGGCTCCCAAATAGGATCCTAAAACAGCTCCCAGTGAGGAGCCGGTTCTAATCGTTCACTTCAAAGAGCCGGTTCGTTCGCGACCGACACATCACTACTTCACATGTATCAAGTATTTGTTTTTACTCACTAGTTTGTCACCATCTTCAGTTCTGCGTCAACTCTGTCAGATGGATTTTATGTTGTTTTTTGTTTTAAATAATATTTCTTTTGTTTTTTGAGAAGCATTTGTCTGTAAAATTGAGTAAAATATCACTAATAGGGTCATTAAAAAATAATTTTATATTTATTTTTGACAGATGGTGATGACAAAATTCTAGGTCAGGTCCATTAAAAATGTAATTTTCAAAAAAATGTTGCAAGTGGGAGCCTGCACCTTAGCATCTTTACATTTACGAAACATTATTTGTCATATTTGTATACATAAGCTTGACGAATAATAATAAAAAAAGATAATGGGAAAATTTAAACCCATTTTGTCCCTCTTCTCAAGAATCACTGTGAATACTTTAGTACAAATTTATAGTTGTTAAAATTTGTGTCTATTTTCTCTCAATGTCCCAACTAAATAATACTTTGCTTAATAAAATACATTGATGTTTTTGGTTGTAAAGTGACAAAATGTGAAAACATTCTACGGGTTATGAATATATGTACAAAGATCCGTGCTTCCAGTCGCAGAGGTTTGCAAACATACTCATTGAGAATAAGGGCATTTTAAGGTGATTGAATAATTTGCTTATTTGTGTCTTGTTCTGCCTTTTGTGTGAAGCTTTGTAGTTTTCAGCACCTGGAGGTGAACAACAAACACGGTGATGCCTGGTTCCCATGCACCGCCCAGTCTGACACAAATAACGGCCTGGAGCACTCTTACTGGATAAAGGTATGTGCATGTTATATGTTTACCCATCCACTGAATGACTGTGGGTGGCTAATCTACCTCTAACAGCTTTCCACTGTTACAATAGACTGAAGGGATTGTTGGCTCAAACCTCTGGGCACGCACATATTTTTACAGTTCTAACAATTACATGATTCATACCATGCCTTAGTAACAATAATTGCATATTTTTCAGGTCAATGGTAAATCGCGGGTTCTAATGATGTGTAGATAATTAGAAGTTATGACTAACTCCCTACTTATTCTCTATTTACATTGTGTCCTTGTATTTCTTTGCTCAGAGGACATTAATCATCTGAATCCCTTTAGTAGCAATCACTGGCTTTGTATTAATAGTAAAAAAACCAAGTGTTATATAATTAACTCATTCTTCTTAATTAGAGAACAAAAAGTTTCCTCTGTTTTTCCAATATGGACATATGAAAGAATAATTGTTACAAAACTGATCAGAACTGGATCTTTAATCATAATATAGTTCGTCTTTATTATTAGAATCCTTTTATTAAATGCTGGGGGATAATAAATACATTACTAATGAATATGAATACCTCAAATATAATACAGATTTTTTCTCATTAAAAAGGCATTAATGAATAAAAGGTACTTGATTTTAGACAGAAATTCCAACTCCTTGAAATTAAATTGAACAAACCTTATTTTTCACTGCGCTAATGAGTCCAAAGCTTATTTTCTAGATGGGCCTCTGGCGTTGGTGTAACTGCTGAGCTATCAGTTAGCTTTAAGACGGAGCAGCAACAGAAAAGATGGAAATTTAAACTTGTGAAATTGGCTAAAGGGGTTTGCAGTGGCTCAGATGTTTGGTTTAAATAGTAGTGCACAGAGCAAACTCAAAGCTTTCTGAAAGTCCAGCAGCTTCTCAATCAACAGCCGTATATCAGACTGACAAGAAGAAAAACAAGAAGCCACATGACTTGCTGTGATTCTATGTACACCACAGGCAGGAGGAAAGACTGCAATTTGTGAAGGAAGTCATAACAAGTCCTGTTTTCAGTTTGCCACAAGCCATGAAGGGACAAAGCAAACAGCTGGACAGAGATGCAGTCGCTGGATGTAATGCATAGTGCAATGTGTGGTAGAAACCTAACATAAATAATCTAACCAAATCCTCCCTAATGTGAGACACGGTGGTGGCAGTATTGTGGTGGTGGTATGCTTTTTGTCAGGGAAGATGGGAAGCATTGAGAGAAAATGAAGCTAAACACAGGGCAAACTGCTAGAGGCTCCATTGCAGCCTCTAACAATCTCTTGTTAGACTGGGGCAGAGCAGGACCTTTCCACACAAAGCCAATATGTAGCCAGATAGCTGAGAAAAGTAATACATTTTCTGTGTTTGGGTCTTTCATTCACATGAAAGCTCAGTTTCATACTACTAAGAATGACAGCAACTCCAACCAAGGTGAATATTACAGATAACTCCATATTTGTGTTTGTATGTGTACAAAGAAAAAAACGAGATTTAAGGTCCCGCACCTTACAGATTGCATCAAATAATGCACCAATATGTCCACATGCTTACTTTGACATGATTCCCAATCGACATCGTCTTGTATGAATAACTTCATATTCTAAAACGCTATTTAAACCTCCTGATACCATATTTAATTCCTACCAGGAAGTTGTGCTGTTTTGAAGCAATCTGACTGGCTGACATAGGTCTTTGCTTTGCGCTACACTGCCCCCTATGGGTCGGGCATGTTCAAAACAGTGCACAGTGGCGTATTTGAGTAGGTTCATGTGGATGAAATCGTTTATGAAACTGATCCCGTGTGTATGATTTCTATCATATGTTTTCTAAATGATGGGGCGGACATATTTCTTTTTATAAAGATCTGACTACGAGTATACAAGACCTAAATCTTAGTCAACTGTGAGAATGAAAAGTCACAGTCAATATCTAAATGCAATTAAGAATCTTTTACAAAACTTGAAATTTGATGTTCTTTTATCCTCTCTATTTAATATGACTGAACTTCAACTATTTTGAGAGGAATTCGCAAAAAATATGAGTTTGTAGTTGTTCAAATCTGGCAGAGATACAAAGAGTTTAAGATGTTACTGAAGTGAAAGTTCCACAAATTTTTGATGTTGGGAAACTGAATGCAAATGAGTGGAAAAACTTTTGAGATTTTATTTGTAAGGCAACAGTAAAATTAAACAAACAAATTGAAAATCATGTATCAAGTTATCACTTTTCTTTCATTTCAGAGTTTTGGATCACTGTGAGCTCTCACAACTTTGTCTACTCTTCTCTTGACTACAAGGTCCAGAGAAGAGACTGTTTATTTTTTGTCTCATCATTTCCACTACTTTGTTGAATGTCTTCTCTTTCCACCACTGCTCTTTTTTTATGGAGGCCCTCTTTATCAGACACTTCCCTGGAGCCTCAAGGCTCAAGGCCATCTTGAAAATCCTTTATTAGAGCACCTGTGTCTGCCAGCAGCTCTCCATGAAATATCTCCTTTTCCTTTAGGTTCCTTCTGTCTGAAGGAGCTCCCTCGTCTAAAATTTCGGGTCTGGCTGTCTGAAGAGCATCCCTCAGCCTTTCACTCTCATCTTTCTCTGCCAGCTCTATAAAAAGAAGCTGTCTCAATTAGCTGCGTTTGTTTGGAAGAACCTTCGCTTTTTCTATGAGGCTCTTAACATTTTCTGAAAGTAATACTCTTACTGAATTCCTTTGAGGATGACACACAAAGTCTGTTGACTTCAAAAGGATAAAACTCCATGGTGTTTTTAGAAAGAGGAGGATTAAAGTCAGTCTTAATTTATTTCTGCCATATTGTCTTAATCTACACAGCTAGGAAACTTGATTTTGTTTGGCAAACCTCACTGTGCTGAAAGATCCAGTGATAACCTGCTCACACCATACTGTCACGGCACAGTGACAGTTTCAACATATTTGTAAAGAAAATATATATTTTTTGTAAAAGTTACGTACTGTAACTTTAAAGTGAATGCATATACGGATGCATTCACCATCCATATACAGTACACCATACATATGCTTGTGTCATATTTCTACCTCAGGAAAACAGATACTTAAAACGTACTTATTCTAAGTGTAAAGTTTTATCGACTTGCATAAGTCAAGTATCAGTGAGAAAGATCCCATATTTACATTTAATTTAAAGGTATTGCTGGTAGGGCTGCACAATATATCTGGAGTGGAGTCATTTCAGGCTAATATATGTTAAGAGTTCTGAAGTTGTATTTTTCTTTCTAAAGTGACATTTAGAAAGAGCAGCAAGAGCTCACACGGGACATAAATGACAACACCAAAAAGTCTAGAGGACATATAGAGTAGGAAGCACAGATTAGAAGGAGAGGAAATAAAAAGACAAGCATACATCACACCTGATATTGTCATTGACATATTTATCCAATATTATTATCATCTTGTTGTGGTTGTACCGTTGGACCAGGTGGGGTTCCTCCATCCTGGTGTGGCTGCTTCTGTTATGGTTTACTTGGCCTCGGATGGTTCGTGGTCTGGGGAGTCATGGAGGAGGACAGTCACCATTCTCCTATCTGATGCAAACGGCAAAAATCACTCATTAGGTACAGATCTTTATGTTATTATTATTATTTTTTTTTGCATGCTGCATGTTACAGTTGAGCTGTTGTGTAAGTCTCCAGGGAGAAACCTTAATTATATTGTATTCCTGGGATTAAAATCAAACCGAAGCATAAACTGGCACATTCATCTGAAACCTCTCCGTCTACCCAGGCACTCACGTCCCCTCATGCTACCGAAACCCACTGGTGGTGAATGTGACTCACGATCTCTCTCAGCCCTTCTTCCTCACATCCACTGTTATCCTCCTCTTCTCGTCGCCCTCTGTGGCAGTGAGAGCGGTGGCTCTGAGGACCTCCTGCCACTTCAGCACCTTCGCCCTGACCGGGTGCGCATCAGAGGGTGGGCTCTCCCACTACTACCTACTTAACACACAAACACACACTCAAAGAGTTGTTTCATACACCTCTTTGGGAAAAAAAAAAATCTAAACTGTTCTAAAATATTTCAAATTTACAAATCCAATAAATACAGATAATTTAGCTTTCTTATTTGTGAAAGAAGCCAAGAGTTAGATATGTAAATATGAATCCTGGCTACAAAAAAATCCAAAAAAAGAAAGGCTTATGTAATTCAATGCATGTATATCACCCTGTAGATATACGTATATCCTTTTTATAGATCTGTTGTCCAGAACCATGGAGTGATCTACTTTAAAGAGACAGAAGCAGGGCTAGAATTTTTTGTGTTTTTTCTGCTTCTCATTTCTCCGCTTCTCTCTATGTCCTCCCTTCACCTCTGCAACAGTTGTCTGCGGCAGCCTTGTCAGATTGACAGCTGCAGTCCTCCACAGATGAAGCATGCCTCCATCAGGTAAAACACTGAACCTTTAGCGAGCTAAAACAACAAACACAAGGACTACCTACATACCGGCGTTTGTCTCTGTAGGTGTACAGGTGGAGGGGAAGCCTCCGGTTGCTCGGTGAAGTGTCACCGTGGTTACAGCATCACTGTCCTCAATGGCAGGGGCACTCCACCACATCAGGTAAAATCCTTTAAATGTATTCAGACTTCCAACTTATATATTCAGTTATCCATTTTGATATCAGCGAGTATTAGCTAGACACTGGATTGGCTTTATTTTGTATCTAAATGCTGAACTGACCTAAGCCAGAAGTAAATGATGAAGGTTTTTAATGATTTGTTTGCAATATTTCATTTCTTTTCAACAATTTATGGTGGATCATTTGTTACAAAGCAGTTCTGTCACTGGAAATCTGTTCTGTATCATTCTGTGCACCATTTTTTTTTTACTTGACATTAAAGCTAGAATTCTCAAGGAAACAATTTCTAAGAAGAAAAATATTATTTCTTGCTACTTCACATTGATTCCTCAAAACATGTTTCTTGTTACTTAGTCTCAAACTCAATCTTTGTCTGTTCTGAGCAGAAAACTTGTCAACAGAAATCACTCATGGTAGATGGTGTATATTTTGGAACAGGGGTTTCTTTCATTATCACTCAATGTTGATGTTAAACTCACTTCACTGTGGATGGTCACTCTGGTGTTCAAACATCTTCTAGTCCTCAGCCTTTAGGTTCCTAGAATCTTCTGGAACGTTTTACCCAGTTTCCTTTTTTTCTGAGTTGACAGCTCGAGTCAGATGAATAAAACTTTAATACAGATTTGTGTTCCAAATTATGCCAAACACATATCAGACCTGGAATAGATAAAGCAGACTACTACTATACCTCAACTATATAGACTTAAAAGTAGTCTGTGCCAGGAAACCAACACACTTTATGTAAAGACGAGTGCTCAATATTTTGATCTCTTCAAATGTATTTGAAATTTTTCTGCAACTTCGTAAGAAACATTTATCAAAATATTGATGGGGATTTATTTATGTAATTGAGCCTGAATGTATAATCCCTAGTGCACCTAATTCATCTTTTTTAAAATTCATTGAAGATATTTATTATATAATTATTCCAACCTTGAAAAAGGAAATGGGTTTTTAAAAGCCCAAGATAAACATTCATTTGAATGATGAGTGAATAAACTTCTGCCTGTGTTGCTTTTTCTGTACTTGGTTACTCGTTTTTTTTTTTTTTTGTTTCTGAAGAGCAATTTTCTTCTTTCTTTATCATTTTCTTTCTCCACTTCCAGAGAACCATAGAGCTGGAGTGTTTTCAGGGTTCATGGGATCGTGTTGTCAGCTGTGAGCCTGTGGACTGTGGTCTTCCTGATCAGTCTCATGTTTATCATGCTATATTCAGCTGTCCTTGGGGAACCACCTTTGCCAAACAATGTTCCTTCACTTGTGGACCCCCAGCCATATTACAAGGTGACAACAGGGTTTATTGCATGAATTCATAAATAGGTCTGAAATAGTTCTTTTTATGATATTACAAGACATTTATTGTGATATATTGTAGTTAAAATTATATCTTGTATTATTAAAATTCAGGTTAATCCCATACAAAAATATGTACGCAAAAGAGTTGATGTTGCACTTCATCATCATGCAAACATGCCATATTTTTAGGTTGGAGACAACTGTTTGTTTGCCTACTTTGTACTGCAGCTTCCAAAAAGCTTGGTCATACTAAATATGAAAAGCCAAACCTGTCTGCTGAAGGGAAAAAGGTGTCATTTACAAACACTTTTAATTTATGGCTGGAAAGTCACTGGAACATGTTGCTCTTCAGAGCCATTTCTTACGTCAACAGAAGAACTTTATATTGCAATCCATAAATATGTAGAAATACTTAAAATTTTGGCTTTTGGTTCAAGTAAACACATTTAAAGGTCATCATGCATCATTTAGCAGGAATGTTTTCCAGATCAGCTTCTTATCAACAAAACAACCGCGTGACTTTTACGTAGTTTGTGAAGTATATGTTGCCATGCTAAAGATCGAGTACATTTTATAGAGCCCATAAAACATTTTCAACTTTAGATGTGTTAAAACACTCATGATTAGTAAGGGGGAGGAAACAGACCTGAGCAATTATAATTCTACACAAAGTTAGCGCTTAATTTTCTCTATATTGCTAAATCCAGACACTTTGTTGGGTCAGAAGCCAATGACTGATTTTATTTTCTGAACTTTATTGAGTTGTTAATGTATAGCTCAGGGTACGTATGGGGATTAATGTGCTACAAAGTGCCAATATTTTCAGCACACCTTGGATGTTTATGATGTTTTTCTGAGCAACAATATTATGCATTTTTTTTCAAATAATGTAATGAAGATCTTTTATTTTCTTTAGCCTTATTTAAAACAGCTGCTCTGATAGTCGAAAACATGCAACGACAGACTAGTAACGGTTAAGAAAATTTCTTGTACTTGTACTGTATTTACATTTATTTTTCAAGTATTAAGGTAGTTTTGCGTGTAATGCTCTAAACTTATGTTTCCTTTATCAGTGAAGTTCAGTCTGTGACAGAGAGAATCTAGCAGGAAATTATTTTTGTCTACTTTACAAACAGATACAGTCATGAAATAAGTGGGAAAATGAATATAATATGACTACACATATAAAAACCACAAAAAACTTTACCAACCTGTCACAATAGCAAAGGTTTAGAGGGAAATGTAGAAATAATAATATGATCACTTCTTCTGAGATCTTCCTCCTTTGGACATCCCGTTTTCTTGAAATTATCCTCTTCCTGTTCCTCCTCCTCTCCATCTCTTCTCCCACTCCCAGGTGACAGTGATAGGTTGGTGTGTTTGGAAGATGGGCTGTGGTCTTTCCCAGAGGCCTACTGCAAGATTGAGTGTCCGGAAGCGCTTAACATTCCCAGTGCCAGACTTCTCACAGAGGACTGTCTGGCTTCAGGACACGATGTCGGGTCCTTCTGCCGATACCGATGCAGCCCGGGCTTCTATGTGGTTGGGAGTCTCAAAAAGAAGAAACCAAAGTAGGTAGCTTGAGATGGAAGTCGGTTCAGGGTTTGGGGAGAATGCACTCTCACTTACATTTTTTTTTTTTCTATGTACTTCATAATTTGTCTGACATATATTTATCAGCTTCAAAAGCTGTATATTTTGTTTTATAATTTTGGTGAAATTAAATAAATTTAAGGCTTAATGACGCTATCATTATTTTGCTATATTCATTGCACACTGCATATTACAGCTGTTATTTTTGATTTACTGCTTCTAGGAGCAAACTTCAAACAAACAGTTGAAGGTTTGGTACCTTTTTGAAGGTACGGTACAATTTAGTATTCTGTACTTGCCTAATAACAAACATCCAACCAGATGTGCTTTTCATGAAATTGCCATAAAACTATACATTTTATAGATTTTTTTTTCATCACAGTTCTATTTAGCAATGTCAAAAACCATGTCTTTATGTATCATTTAATTGGTTGGTGCTTTTATGAGTTACACTTTGCGTAAACAATTTTATAACCCATGATGCTTTATTAGTCCAACATGTAACACTGAACATGAGCAGCCATTAAACAGCCATAAATGGCATTTTACATTTTTACTTTAAAAGGTAAACCATTATTAATGGATATTATAACACATATTTTTGCTTTGACACAGTGCAGACAGGAGATCTATTTTGCTGCTAAATGGGAACAGCCATGTTTTTGTTATTAAATCACCAAAACTTTAAACCAACAGTCTTGACTTTGTTAAAATAAACCTCAAGGAATCTCAGCAGGCTTTTATTGCTGCACTTAATGGGGCGTTTCATATTCTATTTTGAACATGTGATGCAGCATGGTGTTCATTCAGTCAACTTTTTCTTAGAATTTCACACACAACTTGAATTTATACTGAAAATTTAGAGCCTTGCAAAAATATTTAACCCTTCCAGCCTTGAATTCTTGTGTAATTTATTGGAATTTTATGTGACAAACCAATGCAGCATGGGACTTAGTGGGTATCACTGTTGCCTTGCAGCCTGTGTTCATATCCTGGCCAGGAGTCTTCCACCCCATTCCTGTGTGGGTTTTCTCTGAGTTCTTTGGTTTCCTCTCAAAGTCCAAAACCATGACTGTTTCTTTAACTGGTCTCTATAAATTGGCCTTATGTAAGAGTGTGTTTGTGCATATTTGGCAGTCATGTGTTGCCCTGTGATGAACTGGCAACCTGTTCAGGGCGGACCTGGGTGACAATGGTTCATAAGGTTCATCCTTTAACTGGTGGGTTGCCAATTCGAGCCCCCGCTTTGCTTGTCTCAGGCAAACACAGTCAAAGCAGTAATTAAGCCAAAACCGTACTAAAATTATAGACATTTTGCATTTAAGGTGAAAAGGCCTTCTTTGTTTGTTAATATGTTCTACCCAGAACTTCTCTTGGGTCACCTAGTTCAAATTCTGTAAAGAAAATCTTCCATTAAGCACCTTTTGCTATCCAATTATTCATCAGTTAATCCAAAAAAAATTATCTACACTGTATTGATAAATCGAGCAGAAAGACCTGAGTGACAGTAAAGGAATGCTGCTATTGCATTCTAGGCAATAACATTGTCTATTTTCTTAACTTAAAAAAAGAATTGAATTGTATATTTGCATTTTAATGTATTTTTCATATTGTATGAAAAAGGCTTAAATGTAAATCTGAAGTATGTGGCTACTTTTTATTTGATTGATCATCAAAATAATTGATAGAATAATTGATTACCAAATTAATCGTTAGTTACAGCCCTACTCTGGACTTGATAAAGTGTTAATCACCTGCTACCCAATTACCGCTGAAGTTAGGAACCAAGCCTTTGACGACAAGGATGGGTGGGTGAACCTTATTAATATTCACTAATTGGAAGATTGAATATAATCCAGCACTGATAATTTGAAGGTAATTAGTTGTGCTGGATTATAGTTAGAAATTGTGTGGTCAAAGCTGAAGAGGTGTATGTGAGCAAGTCGACCTACAAACCTGACATAGTTACAGCAGTTTGGTTACATGGAATAGCCCAAAATCTCAGCAGACTAGTGTCTTAAACTTGTTCAAGAATATCCAGGGTTTATTTTACTCTAGTGATCTAGTTTAAAAGTGAATTCTGGCAAATACAAAGGACATCTTTGTAAACTTTTGGAATTGGAAAAAGGAAAAAAATAAAGCTAATGACTGATTCATAGGTCTGGCATCTAACTCATAAAATAGCTTAGGTAATCCTAACTATGTTTGTTGGTAGATGATGATATACAGGGCTGGTACTCTCCCAATCTGGTATAGACTCATTTTTAGATTTTGAGTGTATGTTTCTTAGTTTTTTGTCTACTCTTTTTTCTTCTATACTTGCTATAACATTAATTACCCTTTGGAACCCAAATAAACCTGAACTGACCTAAAACAGGACAATTTTAGTTTGACTTTGAGTCAGACAGCAACAAAAATATATATGTGCCTTTTTATAAAGTGCATATAAATATTTAATTTCAAGAACTTTTACTCTTGTTCTCTGTAGAAAGTACTTCAAATTAGAGTGCCTGGAGGACGGACAGTGGGAGGAAAATGCCTGTGAGCCAATATCCTGTCCAGCTCTTCCGGACGTCTTCCAGGGCATGTACACCTGCACCAATGGCCTGTGCTACAACACCCGCTGCACCCTGCAGTGCCCGGATGCCACAGAAAATGTAAACTACTTGTCTAGTCAGAAGAAAAGCAAGTGTTGCTCTTTGTAGAGCAGTAATTGTGTATTTTCGTGTCTTTGATTGTTCTAGAGTGAAATTCGCTGCACTAAGGATGGTAAGTGGACGGCAGAGTTTACTATGTGCTCCATGCTCCAGGGTTCATGCTCTGCTCCTCCCAATCTCAACTACATTGAGTACAGCTGTGACCAGGGGATGAATATTGGTGAGTCAAACCAGATCTTAAAGCTGCATGTGTTAATTATTACATAAATGCACCTAAACAAATGTATTCCCTTCAAACAAATGGTTTCTTAAAAATCACTGTTGCTGGATTATATTCTTGGTTTTAGAACAGCATTTTGTCAATACTCAAGTACATTTGTTCTGACACTTGAAGTACTTCCAGTTTCCTGAACAATCCCTGTTTCAGATTTTAAGTAATTATCCAGTTCATGCTATAAAAACTTGGTCCAGATTCCATTATAAATATCAGGAAAAAGAAAAAAAAAATCCAAGAAACATCTGGAAAGATAACTGTTTTGATAGACTGGGAGACAAGAAATTTTGAACAGAATCATAAGTCAGACCTTACAAAATCTGATATTTAAAATCAGGCTGGATTTAGAGTCTCATGGGCATCAAGAAGTCACTCCTCTTAGTGGGCCAACAATAATAGTCAAGAGTTGAAGTTTGCTCTTTCAAGTGACAACAGAGTAAAACAAAAGGGAGGGCGATGGGGACGAGATGCCCCCTCCAGGTGGTAGGTCTTGTTGAGTTGAGTGAGATGCTTAATTTTCTCTTACTTTTATTTCATTTATTTTTTACTCTATGAATTCTGATAATTTGTCAAGGTCACATATTTGGAGGATTACAATTTTTTTTTGGCAGCATTATATGTTTTTGTACCTGAGGAGAACATGACCTGAAAAATCTGCTTTCCAGGTGATATGTGCTACCCTACATGTGTTGTTGCTCTGGACATGGTTCTGCATGACCCAGTGGTTCTGTCCAATGGTACTACACCTGGCACCTTGAAGCACTGGATGCAGCCCACCACAGTACAGGTGAGTCAGTTTTACTACTGAATCAAATTTTGTTAGCCTGGTAAAAACTGGCCTCTAGTTCTGTACTTTGCTATTGAGTAATTACTGCTTGGTGGAGGCGTGGTCTACATAAAGTACAATTTTGATGCTATGAAGCTTACTGGAAATCGCCTCCGCTGTAAACAATCCTCCACTGTAAACAATCCTCCACTGTGAAGAGCGAAGTGCTGAGCTGAACAAATGGCTGTTCAGCCATTGGTAATTCAATATTAATGGTAATATTAATTACCATTGATGGTAATTAATATTACCATTATTAATGGTAATGGTAATGGTAATGGTAATTCAATATGTTGGAAGCGTGACCAACACAAAATAAATGCTAACAATATTACTGTAACAATCAATACGAGCTAGGAATTGTTGCTCTTGGTTTTCTTTTTTTGATATATGTTAAACTTTTAAGCCTAAAAACACAAACTGTGCTGTTCTTACTCGGTTAATCTCACACTCCTATGGCCTCAGTAGCTCAAGCTAGAATTGCTCCATCTCCATATTCTGATATTTCCGACTTAGGTTATGCAGAATTTACATCCAGTGCCTTTGGAAATAGATTCATCCCAATGCTTACGTCATTCTATTTATCTTCAGGTTAATGATTTTGTTATAAAGCAGAGGAGGAGAGGGAACAAAATGCTGTAAAAATCAGTAAACAAATCTGACCTCATTTATGTCCAAGTATATTTTTCTCTATTTCCTAATGAAGCTGGAGGTGGTGAAACAGCAGAGCTAGTAGCTTTTTACTGGTTTAAACAACAATTGTGGGATTGTGGTTTTGCTACCATTTGGAAACTTGTGATAATTATTACTAAACTGTGGTTGTTTTTGCCTGCCTGCTGCCAAGCAACTTATCCTGGTTGCCATGAAAGTTGATCCTCTGACAAACAGGTCTGACTTTCATCTCATCAGAATGAATAATTCATGCAAACATCTGGTGCTCTGAACAACAGCACCAGCAGCGAGGAAACTGTGCTCAACCCTAACTTAACTTTACTGACAATTACCAAGTTTGTTCACAACATAGATAATGAATGGAGGTGAGAGACAACAAACACACCAAAATTATAAACTTTTTGTCCAATACAGAAAATGCATTTGCTATGAACATCCACTGTGCACTTATGTTTAAGATGATTATTTTAATGTTGCAAGAGAAATCTATAAAGCCACTAGCAGATCTCTAACTAGTTTTCTCCCAGAATTAATTATTTAGCTCTGACTTGCTTATCTGTCCTTGTACTTGACCATACAGAACTCTAGATCCAGCTGGAGGTCTACCCTCCTTCCACCACCCTCACTACTCCCAGGGCTGAAAAATTGGACGGGAACAAATGGATACATGCAAATATGTTTCATATCAGATATTAGATTTAATCCTAAAGAGTTTTCTTGAAAATACTTTAATTCCCCGGCGTGCCGGCTAATCACATCATAAATCCATCTTGTGTGTGTAAATGCTTGTTTGATTTAGTTCAAGTGTTTTTGTATTACTGGAAATCATAGGGAGATAGCGCGGGTAAACGTTTCAGTTGACGTCAAGTCTTTTAGGAACTGCACACATCTCCAAAACATACAGTGTATACAAGTGTGCGAGAGAATGAAATGTCAGGTCCCGAGCCTGAGTTGCTGCGCTTGTTTTGCTCGAAAGGAGGATCATGTTACCCAATATCATATCTGAGAAATCACTTCTGCGTTGATGTTGTTGCATACACTGCTTCGCTTTTGCCTCACTTTTGGGTGGTCAGTCAGCCAGCCAGCCTGTTTGTCCTTCTGTGCCAAGGTTAAATACTTGCACTGAGGTCTGATTACTTACACCATATCTTTGGCGCTGCTTAGTGATTTCAAGGCATTGTGTTATCTTGAAAACTTCAGAACCTGGTCTTTATTGCGATGTCAGGCTGCACAGGAAAGTCTCCGGGGAGGATCCAGTTTCCTTATCCATATTTACTAGTCAATCAGTTGTCTACTAACCACCTTGTAATTTACTGGGGTCAAATAAATAACTCAAGGTCTCTGCCTTGCAAAAGTTCACAGCAAAAATGTGGGGTCTTTATTCAGTTGAATACTACTACTAATAATAAAAACATTGATCTTAATCGAGATTGTGACCAAGCTTTGTTAATTTCTCTGTGATAAAGTCATATAACCAAGGCTGTGTTTGCCTTTAGCACCTTGCAAAACTGTTCAAACACTTTGTGCTGCCATCAAGACATTTATCAGAATACATAGCTTCATAGATTTGAATAAATAATTCTAAAAATGTTTCTATGTTATTAAAATGATCGCAAGCTGTTTCACTAAACAAGCGATGCGTTATGTAAAATACTGAAAATGGATACTGGGAGTGGAGGTTCACATTCCAACAGAGAACGACCCTAAGCCTTTTGCCAGAAGGATTGTTTAGATCAAACCACATTCATGTGTTAGAACAGTCCAGTCAAAGTCAGGAATTTAATCCAATTTATAATTTTGCAGCCAAACTTCAAAATTGAATCAGGGGTGGTAAACAAATGCACTCTGCAGTTTTCAGATTTGTAAAAAAGGTTTGTTCTATATCTTATTTATACACTACTTTGTGCACAAAAATACTTATGAAAGATGTTGCATTTTGTGGTAGGAACATGACAAGATGTCAAAAGTGTAAAGGAGTTTGCTACTTTTGGGAGGCGCCATATCTACCAATAGCTATTCCAATACAGATATTATAGTACTGCTTGTACTGTAACAAATCCTTGCTTTTAGCTGTATGTCATTCCCCATTAATGTCTCTGGTTGTAACTGTGAGCATCAACATGACAGAAAATCATGTGAACATGTGTTGGTGATTAAATGTTGTGTTGTTCTCCATAGCGAACCCTTTTAACAAATACATTTATACGCATGTGGATTTCTTTTTTAGAGCATAATCTGCACCGGGATGATGAAGTGGTATCCTGACCCCGAAAACATACACTGTATCCAGTCATGTGAGGTAAGAGCAACAACAGAGGGGGTTTTGGATGAACAAAATCACTTTTTTTTCTTTTAAACTATTCATTTGCCCACAAAGGCCAACACTGACAAAAAACAATGTTCCATCCAAATTTCAGTCTCACCGAGGTTTTAAGCTCACAACAGTATCTGTTTTAGAATAGACTGATATTGTTTTGCCAAACACAATGATTCACTGGAGTGGAGTGTGCCTGAATTAGCATTTTTATCTTCTCCTTGTCACAGATGGGATATTTATAGAGACCCGAAAAGTGGAAAACGAAAACGCAATAAAAAAAGAGACTAGTTTTCATTTTTTCTTGCGTCTATCCACAGTAATGTGGAATTTATCATTTAATAAGTTAGATTGTCAGTTTCTTTGTTTACCTTTTCCTGCTCTGTTCATTCTGTTGTATAGAGTGTTTTAAGGATGGCTTATTCATCCTTTGTATGAATAAGCCACTTTTAGGAATAACCTCATTAGATGTTGTGGCTCAGCCAGGCTTTTCCAGTAATACCAAACATGAGGCAAAACACGCTCCATTCTTGTTGTCATCACTACTTAAAATACCGGAGCCAGTGTGCAACTTGGTTCATATTTCACAAAGAGAAATCTCATGCTGAAACTGATATCCTCGCACTTCACTTCACAAAAATCCTTTTAAAATATATCCAAAGAGCCTTTCTTCCAGAGAGTCTAGCCTTTCCAAATGTTGCCTTTGCCTGCCAAGCCTAATGAGTTATCTGATAAAGGAAAATGAATTGATTACTGGATTAGGTTATATTTAAATTAATCATTCATAATGACGCAATGTTTTTAAATCTCTCTGTTTTGGTTTAGGTAGTGTCAGCGTTGTGCATGCCGGAGCTCCTCTATAGGGAAAAGGATAACCTCCTGTTGTGTGACTCTGGTTTCTAAGAAATGTTTGGATATTTCTAGGAAAATAATTTTTAAAAAGTCTGGGAAATGGGTGACAAAATTTGAGTACTTGGAAATCCGATTCTTTCTTTTATTCGCCAATCTGTCCGTTCGTCCATCTATCCATTTTTAACATGTTCATTCGTTCATTCATCCATCAATCCATCTCTATTTCAGTTCACCCAGCCTGTCCATCCATCCAGTTTACCTCCCCTCCGTCAATCAATCCATTTATTCATCAGTCCATCTGTCCATTAATCTGTTAATCTGGCCTGCCGTCCTTTCGTCTATCAGTCCTCACTATTTTGGGATTTTCTCTTAAAACTTGCACAGTAAAGTTGAAACTGGGTTTGACAATAAATTAACTATTTGCTGGGGGAACAGGAATATTTTTGTAAGAAAAAAAGGTATATAAAGCCAATTTGAATTCAGTATATCAAGTGACATCAGTGAAAATTTGCCCAAGTTACTAAGCGAGGAAAACACCTCCATCCACTCTACTGCTGAACAAGCAGCTCACCAGGAATAAAGCACCAATCTATGTATTACAGGTCAATTGAAATATACATCAGTTATTTTATGCTATAATTTTATTTGTACTTAAAATAAACTCATCAATAAATCAAACTTCTCAGCTAGCTTTTGTTCTTGAGGTGGAAAACATGTTTAGAGGTACTTTATTTAATTTAAAAGTCTTTTTTGGTTAGAAGTGAAATTAATTTAATGACTCATTATTTTTCTCCTCTCAATATTTTCATGAGCAGGATAGAAATCACTCTTACGCAACATACTGACGTATATCACTGTTGGCAGATCCTTCTGTAGAAACAGCAGGTGTATAAGTAGTATATTGAGTTAAGCGCTGAAATTAATTTGACCCTGAAATCTGAATCAAAGATTAAAATCAGAACGGTATTAAAGAACAAAAATATTTTAATTTTGAATGTTCTGTGGCCCATAAATTTCACGTGAAGCCTCTGGCTTGTTTTTGACGAAATCTGTAACATTTGCTTATCGCGCCTTTTAACAGTGACATTTTAGCAGTAAGTGTAAATCATCTGAAATCATAAACCCAGGTAGTTTTGATTTGACATTCATCGTCTGGGTTCAGAGAAGGCTGAAACTACGAATGGAACACATAAACTGTTGATGTCTCACGGTATTAAAATATTCGTCATACCTGCCAGCTCTACATTTTCCCTCCAACCTTCTCATGAATGTTGCTAGGCAAAACAATTGCTTAAAACCCACTCCTCCATTACAGCTCCGTAAATTATACCGGACCACATGTTTTGCATGTGACCTGTGCCAGATCCCTCTCCTTCTCTTGCTGTGTGTCTGGTTCCACGTTGATAGTATGAGTCAGCTCAGACTTCTTATCGGCCTTTCTGCGGCAGCCAGAATTTGAAAAAGCTCGACCTCTTAGAAACGGGCGTATCAGAGAAAAAAGCAAAAAAAAACATTTGTTTTGATCCAAGAAGTGTCTTTGAAAATGTGTCTCGACAATTGGAGCAAAACAGTGCAACACAAGAGAGTAACGGTGAGCCAATTAAATGCATCAGCTTCGGCATCATTTGACAAGAGGCATTTTGGCAGAGGAGGTGGATAGATGGTTGGTTGCCGCTCGGTTGATAGTCGCTGTGCTGACACCTTCATCACATCGTGGAGCCCTTTAAAGTGAAACTGAGATCTGAATTCAATTACAGCTAAAGAAATATTGAAGCAATGAGTGAAGCAGAATTACTCGCTTCTGAGACTGTTCGATTCATCTGGCAAACCTCAGCTCTGTATTTAAGTGTTTGTTTTAATTCTACTAATTTGCTCAGATTAAAATAAATTGCTATAAAAGGTGAAAAAAAAGAGGCTCATCTCAAAGATAAAAGCAGTCAGAATAGTACATGTAATAAAAAATAGTGCTGTGTTCTGACATGTTCAGAGCATTTATTACAATAGAAGAAGCCCAGTACTTTGCTGGCTACTTCTGGCCACATTTTTTTTTTTTTTTTTTGACTACTATGATTTTGTAAAGACCTCACCAAAAACTGCCAATGTGTGTGTCCTGTTCCTCCCTGCAAAAAGAGATCTAACTGCAGTAAACACCATAAGTATAACACCAAAATGCTGTTTTTTTTTAAAAGTTGTGTTTCTTGAATAGGCTGTTTACGGATGGCACAGCATGTTTTAATACAAAGGTAACAACTGCCAAAGGAGTAGTAGAGGGCAGTTACATACCTTTTTAAATTGTAACCACATATTTGCGTCATCTGTTTAGCCAGATTTTTGTTCCAATATGTGGCACATTTTGGCAGTGTGATCTAGACTGTTTTTTTTTCCCACCCGGAGCCTAATATCCCAAAACCGTCTATGTTCGCCTGTAGTGTGCATTTCAACTGTGGGCAACAACGCTGGGTTGTTTATATAAATCACATCTGCTGATGCTGAAAGGGGCTCTCCTTCTGTAGGACTGTTGCTGCTTCAGCAATAAAACAAAGTCCAACCTAGAAGTCCAATTATTTACAATACAACTTTCTAAATTGGTCTTGCATGCGGCTTCTGTGATCTGGATAGGAAGGTGACTAATCACAGCAACAGCAGAGTCCAGGATCCAAACTGTGAAATCAGACTAAAACAACATTATTCTGATTATTTCCGTCCGATTATTTGAGTTATGGTTTGAAAGCAAAATAAAATCAGTCCAAGCTTTGTAAAATGTGCAACTAGTATTGATTTTTATTGAACTCTACTGGTTCTGACCACCGCGTGTCATAATGGTTTCTTTTTTTCCCATTGCAAAATGTATAAACTGTTACTCTGTCAGAGTGGTTACACTTTTGAACATCTCTAGAGTAACTCCAAAAAAATTTGACTGACACAAACTTCCGTGTTTCTTTCCAGAGCGCAACAGTAATCGGAAATCACGTCTCTTTTTTCCAACCTAATATCCGTTAATGATCCATGGAGATAATGGTTGATTTTATTTTCAAGCTCCAACTTAAAGAATTTAAAACCCTAAATTAATTCCTTTTAAGGATTTGTTCCACACCACAGATGTCCAAAAAAAGTTGGCCGCTTAAGATCTATTAAAGTTAAATTAACAAAAAGTGTATGGAAGTTTAAAGTGATGACTGAAACAGGACACGGAGGAAAATTAAGCCATTCTGAAATGCTTATAGAGGGAAAACACTATAAAATTCCAACCCAATATCGCAGCCAGAATTAAAAGGAAAAAAAGTTCTTTCTCCCTACCAGAGCCTTTTTCTGGGGTAAATTCCTACCTGAATAATCTGATTATACCTTGGTAGATGCAGCGGAAAAGAAGGGAGGCAAAGAGTGATTCAAGAAAGTTATCCTGGCTCCCAGAAAAGATTCCTCCAGTCAAACCATGTCTATAGATCATAAAGATTTCTAATCAAAGCCAGAGATCACATGTGAGTGAATTAGGTTTATAAGCCCTGATTTGTTGTGTTAACTAAGGTTAATCTGGAATGTGCACAGAAAAGAGTTAGTGTGCATTTTATAATAACATTTGTAAACGATGCAGGTGTGGGATTACAACCAACAAAGAAAATAGGTTTAAGGGTGATCATCATCATAGAGACAATGACATTCTTTTTTTCCCATTGCAAAATGTATAAACTGTTACTCTGTCAGAGTGGTTAACTCCAAAATTGATGACCCCCACAATTGAATAACCTAAGTGTTTCATTCAAAAATATAAATCCCACTCAGCGTTTTTCTTAAGTACCGTAGTTTCCATGAAGTCTAGCATTTAATTTGATGTTGTTTAGTTCTGCAGTTGTGCTAACACTCAACAAGCTCCTCAAGTTTCGCCTTAATTGCGCTCAACAAGCTGAGCTGCATGGTTCAACAGTATCAACTCCCCCATTCACAATTACTGATGCACTGCAAAGGCGAGCAAAGCTTAATCTTTAACTTAAATGATACTTTGTCTCTAAATGATATTTCTACATGTCTCTGTTTATTATGATGTGTTTCACATATTTTAATCCTTTTAGCTTTCTTTCTATCCAGCAACCTAATGGGATCCTGTTTTGTTATAAAATGTCTAAGTTTCATAATGTGTAAGGCAATTTGTTTAATATTTAATACAATTGACACAAAACCTGTTAAAATATTATGATGTGCTTTTTTTTTATAGCCCTTTGTGTTGTAGAATGGCTCTCAGAAAACTCAGTTTTTCTTATTATCAATTAATCGTTAGGCGATCGATAAGATTAGTCAACTTTAGATTAACTCATTAATTGGTAACCTGCGTCAATTTCTACAAATATATACAAACCTTGAATCATTGTCCTTGAAATGTGTTTAAGAGATGTGAATACTTTTTCAAGATGGAAAATTCTCCCTGTCATAAGCGCACACACCTCTGTACACAGTTTGATAAAATAATAGTAAAAAATAGGCTCTTAATCATGTAGGGAATAGCAAAAGGGAAAAGTATACATTACTATTACTATTATTATGACAATGACCCGTGATAGTTTGATTCCATTGCTGGAAGCAACTTGACACAATGTCTGCTGCATAAAGAATGATAGCCATACTTGGTAGGAAGAAACGTATAAATATATCGCCGGTGGAGTGTTCAATAGAATTCCGTTTGATGTCTTGCAATCTTTTGACAGGTGATGATGATAGAGCATGCTCTTCTTGAAAGAAACGACACTGAGAAGAGGACTACTTATGAAAACTAGATGTGAAGTTGGCTGCTGTTTTTGTCTCTGGTTGGAGGGGAGTTATTGTGAAAAGATCGCACAGAAACCAGATGGCCTGCTGCGTCCAGTTCCCTGTAGCAGCATCACTCTTCTCAGTTCTTTGCTTGCCTGTGTGATATGGAGGGCTGGAGGTGGCAAAATTATATAAGTAAAAATACCATAAAACACACACCTGTTAATTGATTAGCTAATTAATTAATTACATGTATAATAAAACAATTAAAAACATAATTGATTCACTACTAAATTCTTTACTACATTAAGTTATCAAATACATCAATACATAAATATATCATTAGTTAAGAAAAATGCAATAAAATAATTAAATGAAATAATTAAATCCATCTTTTTAAATAATGAACCTAAATGATAAAATGTCCTTTTAAAGAAAACTTTTATTTTAAAATATATGTAATTATTTCATCGTGTTTTTATTTATTTCATAGCTCCTGTGTGAGCGCAGTTATGAAATAATTTTAATTGTCAAACCCAGTCATCAAAGTCAGTGGACTTAAGTTGATCCTGTGAAATTGATTTCTTTGGTTTGGTGTCTGTTTCATGTTGTGTCCTAACATGGCGTCTCTGTCATTGTAGGACTTGAATGAGCTATGTCCTGAACTGATGACGCGTTTTAGACCAAACCAGGGATTTAAAAGTTGGAGTTTGTAGTAGATAAATTAGAACAGTTTATCAAAGTCATTGGAATTATTTCTGCTCTCTAAAACCACCTCGAGCCCAGAGTGATCGCAGATTTACAAGAAGTACTTCAGCTGTTCTCCACCACCCTGCTTGAAACACTTGGACCAGGTGTTGCACGAAATTCTGTGACCAATCCTATTCTCTGACCGCAGAGAGCGATTGCATGCATTTATTTGCATGTAAGTGTTAAAGACTAGCGAGAACACAGAATACGATGGGTTGCAGAATTTGGGATGGAGCAGCCAGGGTCTGACTTTGTGGAGTTCGTCTCAAAGCTTCGTCAATAAAATGCCCTGCCTCTCACAGCAACTCTGGACAACTTTTTTAAGTTCTTCCGTCTTCGACTTTGAGATTCAGAAGGCGCGTATTCTTCTTGTTTGCTGGAGTTTAAAAAGCAACTACTGATGCATTACTGCAATCCAGTGGTAAGGAAGGTGGAACAAATTTTACCCAGAAACAAAAGAGTAAAACTTCCTTTCAAACAAATAACTTTATGTCAGAAAAAAAAAAAAAAATTATAGTTTCTAGAATCGAATCTATTTTGTGAGAGATTATTTGAGATAGTAACTTGGTTAGTGCTTTGCTGCTAATGTTAGCATTTAGTCAGAAACAGGGTGATTAAGTATATTTATTTATGCAATAGCTATTTATTTAGGAAAGGTAGGGGATTTACATCAAATCAGGAAATCTGCAGAAATCTACTCAGCAGCAACTTCTTTCCATCTTCACCAGTTGCCTCTTTAAAATGTCCCCATCAGCTCACTAAACACAACCAAAAGTATATTTTCCCTTTTTTTTTTCTTCATTTCTTTAAAACTTATTTGAACTTGTAGAAATATTTTTTTAAAAGCCTTTCATCATCAAAATGCATGCACTTTGGGGGTGCTGTGGTGGCGCAGGGGGGGAGGGCAACACATGTATTGAGGCCTTAGTCCTCGTGCCGGTAGTCGCAGGTTTGATTTCCTTCCTGGTGACATTTGCCGCATGTCTTCCCCCTTTTTCACAACCCTCTTTCTTGTCAAATTATTTTCAAATAAAGGCCACTAGAGCCAACAAAACCTTTAAAAACAATACATGCACTTTAAATATGTGGGCAACTGAAGACAAAGCCAAGCAAAGCACATTTACGAACTGCCAATCACCAGAAATTATAGATAAAATGTACTAGATATTGAATGTATCTCTGTTTATTTATAAAGTGCTAGTATCAGCTAAATAAGATGTGAACAGGTTCCTGTACATAATATACTCTGAGTAAATTGATTTATGATATTCCTCACGCAGGCAGGCCAAAACCAGAAAATATTCTGCATCTTCCCAAACACACAGACTGCAGTTTAAAGACACTCAACGTCTCAGGTCATTAATCAGTATACTCAATGTAATGTTTTCATTCACTTTAGATTTTTTATACATAACATCTCACTGTCTAAAGGACCACCACAGGAAGCATCGAGCTACATACTAATCAATCTTAAGCATCGCAGTTGGCAACTGTCTCCTCTTAAATACTCTGGGACCGCAGCTTTAGTTTTTTCTTCCCTGCAGCAGCTTTAAGAGACCGGACATAGTTAACAGTCTACCTGATTATTTGTTTCTGGAATTTCCTTCCGAAAAATGGGCCCTTGGACTATAAAGACAGACAAAACATCAAGCTCTAACAGTTCTGTTTGAGAGCTTTACAGATACTTTATTCCAAGAAAAACTCAACTCCTCTGAGGGAGTTTATAATATACATTTAATGAGGAAGAAATTGCCCTAAAAGGTGGAAAAGACACAGTGCCTCTTAGTAGTCTTAGTGTTTACTTACACTAAGATTACTGCATTTAAACAATGTGGAAAAACCCAGATGATAAATACCTTTGTGTGGTTCTAATAGGTTAACTCCCAACTTTTTGAGTTAGATGGAGGCAAACATGTTAGTGTAACATTTCAAACACCCTGCCGCCTTGAGTCATAGTAAAATCAAAATAAATATGCCAAGAAATCATTAGAAGTCTGAGTCATCTGCAGGAACAAATCCCAGATGCCAGAAGGTGCCACATTCATCTGTTCATATGTAAAATATGCAAGAACAAACACCACTGAAATGTCCACCGATCATACCGCTCAGGGAGGAGACAAGTTCTGTGCCAAAGATGTGCATGAGATTTGGTGTTGAATGTATATTACATCAACCAAATACCCAAGCAATTCACAACAGTTTGTTTCTTACCACCTTCCATTTAAGGCTTGGCTTTTACAAATCACACATTAATCTTCAACTATCCCTGAGCCCTTTTCCCTCTTCAATAAAACCCTCAGACTATTATTAGCTAAAAAATTTAGCGAAGAGCTTCTCCTAAATGATTTAAATACGCTTTTTGCCACTGTCTCTTTTCTATTGATGATCTCAGCTCGACCCTAATGTGTCCTGCTCAAACATTAAAAATGAAAAATGATAAGATTTTGACATAGTCAACAATTTACAATGCAGATATACAATATAAATATGGCATTGGTGTTTTTACAGCTCAAAACATAAACCATCTGGCCTGGATATTGACTTTACAGGGTACACAGCGATCCACCAAGGTACTACACTACAATTCTGCTAACAAGCAGCCTTGACTGTTTTACTGAACGGCAAATAAGGCCAGGAGATATTGAAGGATGGCTGTAGAATATATGAGGAGGCCAAGCCAAAAATATCAACTCAAGATCCCGGCAGTTCTGCTGGAAGAATTTTATACAGACCTTTGTGGCCTGAACGCTATAATTCATCCATGCTACCACTTTCCTTAAGATCTTCAGAGGACGGATAAATGTTGGAGATATACTTGGGATTTAAGGGGTGGCTATATTTCCTTTTACAACATCCTCCACAGTTATTGGCATCCAGGCATGAGGTCGTACCAAAGGTAAGTGGCTATTCTGGGTCTGGACATGATAAAACAGTAGATGACATAACCCAAAATATCACTGACTTTTCAAAACCTCTCACTGTCCCTCAAGCAACTTGGAATCCGTGCTTTTTTACTCTTCTTCTAGACTTTGGGACCTTGATTACCAAGTTGACCTGAACTTTTGGTTTATGATGGGCTAAAAAAGGATGTAAAGTACCAAACATAAACACTTATATGACTCTGTGTAATCTGTATGCAGTAGGATCAAACCCAATATTACCAATCAAAGAAAAATTATTTTGTAGAGTAATGAAGCTTCAACACGTGGCACTTCTTTATTGTTTGTGACTACATGTACTGTTGCAGTGAAAAAGAGATTTTTTTGTTTTACTCCCAGACTTAAAGCTACTTTTATTGGATTTACGTCAATCGCTGCAACTTGGTTTACTTTGCTTAGGAAATCGGATTTTTTGTTGAACAAACATCCAGGTCTGGACAGAGGTCATTGTTTGTTTTTCATTGGCCACCCTGTTACAGCCACCATTAAACTCACAACAGATTTTCAGATATTTCTGATTATGCAGCTTGGATCAGACTTGAAATACTCTGCGTTTATTTTGATCTGTCTCGCTGACATTTTGTCCCAAACAACTTAATTGTATGACGATGTGAGCAACTTTGAGAAAATCTGTTTCCTGGTAAAGTCTTGAGTCATGGTTTCATCTTCTGCCCTCCCAGCTTTTTGTGCTGTGTGAGGGGGGGAATGACAGTTTGCAGGAAGATCGTCTCCTGATCCTTGTTTTTCTCCTGTTTAGCCTTTCGGAGGGGACGGCTGGTGCGACACCATCAACAACCGGGCCTACTGCCAGTATGACGGAGGAGACTGCTGCTCGTCCACGCTCTCCACCCGAAAGGTATCAATTTCCCTCTCTTTTAACGCTGTCAGATGTGTTTTCCATCAGATTCTTAGGACAGAGTTCAGTATTCTGGAATCATTATAAAGCTTAGATGCTTAAGCTGCATTCAGACTCAGATTCTTCCTGTTTACAGTTGTAGAAAAGAGTTGGTTTTGGCAGGAGTGCTGTGCTGCGGTGCAGGAGACCTCTGCTAAGCAAATAAACACAGATTCATGTTAGTTTCCTTTCTCCTTTTAGTACCTGTGGCTGTTTGGTCTGTTTAATGTGCTCAGAAACAACAGAGCAGACTTGCTCGCATTGTAAAAACACAAGTTTGCACCTATATACAACTCCCTGCTTTTGATTTTTCTGTCATTAAAAGCTGCTTAAGGAATCTAAGAGATGTGAACTGACTGTAGAAAGTTTCCTTTATGATTCAGGCATAATACGTTTTAGGAAATCGCTGGATATTTACTCACTAAAGAAAATATCTCATTGCAGTAATTGTGCTAAATGGTTACTGCACCTATTAGGTGGCTAGGAGAAATGGTATGAATAATAATGAGTGAGTCCAGGTCAAGCAGCACAGGAAACCACAAGCCATTTGTTCCCTCAGCTGCCCCTGGATAAACACATTTTTCTTCCTATTTTTCCATGCTTTCATGACAACGTCTCTCCCATGTGGACATTAGGGAAGTCCACCCTCCTCCCCTATACTTTTTTTCAATATACCCCCTCTTTGGCTACTGTACAACCACATATTCCCTCATTCGGGGGGCCCTACCCGTTAATTCGTACGGCCTACAGTTGGCCGAACCTCCGCTGTCTCCTTCATGTCCGCAGCACGCCATGACTCACTGGCAGCTCCTTCCTCAGCCGAGCAGGAGTTCAGCGAGTCTGTAGCTGCCGTCATAATAAATGAGCTGCCAGACTGCCACTAACTGCTTTGATTTTACTGGAGTACAGAGGGGGAGGTGGTGGTATGGGGGGGATTCTAAGTGTGGGAGCAGCTGGAGGTGTCTGACGCTCTGCGGTTTACTCGGCCACTGTAAAACAGCAGCTCAGCAAGCAGGGGTCGTATTTTGAGGAAGTAAACTCAGTCGGCGGGAGAGTCGGCATCCCAACCGCGACTGCAGCAGAGGTATGGAGCAGGGGTTGGGACCGGAGTGGGGGGGGGTTAGTGGGTGTCTTTGCAAAAATTCACAGTTTCTATGGAGTCATGCAGGTGTGACAAATTGCAGGCTTCAACACAGGATGGTCTTTTATTCTCCGCTGGTACTCAGGAAAATTATGCACTGGGTTTCACTCCAGTTTGTTTCATACAAATCTCAAACACACAAATGAGGAGCTAAAATTTCTACTACTGTGTCTTGGAAAATTATTCTGTCCATCAAACCCTTCACATTTTGACACTTCACAAAAAGAAAATTAAATGTACCTACATTGGGATTCTGGATGCGGTAAACCAACAAAGTAGTGCATGGATGCTTCAGTGCAGGGCTGGCCCAAGCCTCCATGGGGTTCGAAGCAAAATTTGATTTTGGGGCTCTAGCTCTGCTAACAAAAATCATATCAACCAAAATCAAAATCGGCATGTCAGGCTTTTTAAAGATCGGTAACCAGGGATCGGCCAGAAAACTGCAATCGGTGCAGCCCTACACACATATTCATCACATTCTTTCATTAAATAAATTTCTCTTAAGCGATACTCCAATAGCTAAAAATTAATTTACACCAGGTGAGTCTTTCTCCCCTGAGAATGTGGACTGGTACTGGTACTGGACTGATTCTGAGCTTTAAATGATTTTCACATAACCTAGAAGACGATGTAAAAATAACGTTTGTTTTAGCCACAAAATGATGATGCTCAGCAGCAAACAACATGTCTCCAACTACAGCACAGAGCAGCTCATCGATGTAGCAGCTTGTAGCCTGACGTAAAAACATTTTACTAGACAATGTCAAACATTGAGAAGTTTTAATTATTGTTATCAAACGTTATCAAACACAGAGTTTTGAAGCCAAAAATACCTCAGAAATATACAGAGCCATGAGAATCAACTCATTTAAAGTTTAAACTCAGTTTCATACAAACACAAAGACCCTAACATAAATGTTTGGCTGTTGAACTGGACCGTTCAATCTTCACTGCAGCTCAGGTTACCGCCGAGGCATGCGGTACCTACCGCGGCCACCAGGGACCCCCAAGAGCATTTTTTTTCCTTCTTTTTATCAATAAAATAATAATTTCTACATACATGATCAAATATATATTATTGTAAAAACTCCATGGTGAAATTGTGTGTTTTTGATATTGTAATGACAGAAATTATTACTAAAAAGAATAAAATATCAGGTCCACCTAGGGGGCCCCTTAGTGGACCTGGGGCCCTAAGCGGCTGCTTAGTTTGCTTATGCCTTGGGCCAGCCCTGCTTCAGTGGAATGAAATAATAGGGTGGTTTTGTGTAAATATCTTAAATTTGTTCTAATCCATTTACTGATACCCCTAAATAAACACAAGTTTAATTAGATGTGAATTAAGAAATAAAATCCAGCTTTTTGGTGATCAAACAAGATCAAGAGACCAACAAACAAAGGATTTAGGTAAAAATTGTGGAGAATTTGAAAGCAGGGTTAGCTTATCAAAAATATCCTGAACTCTAAGCAGCCCATTGAGCTCTGTTCAGTCTTATCATCTATGAATGGAAAAAGTATGGCAAAACAGGCTTAGTTAAACATGGCCTTAACCCTAAACTAAATGGGCAGACAAGGAGAGGAACAGTTAGAGGAACACTGAAGTTGCCCATGGAGGCTTTGGAGCTGCATAAATCCATAATTTGAAGGGGAAAATCTACTGATAGTACAGTTATGAGTTGTGAAATCCACAAATCAGGCCTACAGATAACACGGTATATGTGGGGAAAAAAACACAAAATCTACACTGTGAAACTCAGTGATGATGGTATCATGTGGTGGGGAGGTTTGTCTTCAGCAGGGAACATTGCCGGACAATGGAGCTTAATACAGGATAGTCCTGAAAAATTGTTTGAAGATGGAAAACACATCTACTTAGACAAAGACGATAAAAATATGCGTGGAGTTACAGGCTTAGATTAAAGTGCTAAAACAGTGTAATGGCCAGGCTCCAAAACACGTTTCAATCTGCAATAGGTGGTTCTTCGAAATATCGAATCAGTGGAACTGAACAGACATTGTACGTCTGACTTTTCTAATTTTTATCTGTAAAAACCTCCATAAAACACACTAAAGTTTGTTGTTGAAATCTGAAATGATGTGTAAAAGTTCAAGAAGTACTGTTTTTTTTCTTCAAAAGGCATTGTGTGTGCTCCAAGTTCCACGTTCTTTGACTTGTTAATAGGAATCTATGTGTGTGTGTCTACCTAAGAGACAAAGCAGCAAGGCTTGTTTGGTTCTCATTGCATGCAAAGCCGACTGCTTCTTATTGAAGCGTTCTCGTCATGTGTGCTCTATTTTTCAGTGTGTTGCAGTAAACAGTGGGAGGTAACTTTTACATGCTCAGAAACACCCAAATGACTTGGCGTTTGTTTGTGTGCATGAAGCAACAGAACCCCGTCCAAAGGTTGTTAGGAAGCTTCAAAAATGGAGTGCTCTTAGGCTTGCTGGAAGTTGGCATCCCTGAATCAGAATGAAACTGTTAGAGAAATATTTAGCAGGAGTGCCAACTCATCTTAGATGGCACTGCTGGGGCCTTCCTGCAGCTTGTTAAGAGCCCTCGGTGAAACCGCTTCCCACCCGACTATCAACTCTCGCGCACTCTGTAAAGCGGGCGCAATTAGCAGCGACGTTCGTTACCCTCCAACTCGTACTGCGCGCCGTCATCATCGTTTTTTTCCCTCCCTCTGCCTCCCACTCCCCGTTTCTTTTTCCCAGTCTTCCTTCCACTCCTTTTCTCCGGGAGCAAATGTTTATATTTCTTGCAACAGACTGCTTCACGGGGCACCAGAGTTTATTTTGCAACCTGTGGTGATGGCTCGCTTCCTAGACGAGAGCGGGCAGCCTCTTGTTGTTGATTCCTAACATGTGTTCATCCGTTCATCTCCACGGCGGCGCGCTCCTCCCTCCTCCTCTCCCTCCTGAACGACCGACAAGGCTCTCTCTCGCCGCTCAAAGGCCAACGTCTGATCATTTGATGTGCTCTTTATCTGCCTTCTGAGGGCTGTTTGAGCTCTCTTTGAAGCTGTGACGAGAGGTGACGAGTACTGAGGGCACTTACCTTTCAGCACCAGCACAATGCTGCGGTTTTTATTGTCTGGTTTTGCCATTCAGAGTTTTGCTCCTTGCAACAGTTGAAATGCAACAAATCAACTGGGAGGTCCTCTTAAAGTATTTCACAACACTTTCACTTGTTTTGCTTTCCCCTATTTACAGGGAATCCACTCATTCTTAAAAAGCTTTAAATTCATTTATATAAAATTACTGCCTGAAATGTTTTAAATTAATTTAAGAAAATGTTGGTTGGCATTAAATATGTTAATCACAAGTCTTACATTTTGTTGTGGTGGGACTATTTAATCTCATATTCCATGTTGGGTTTTGTTGTTCAGACATCCTGTAACAAGTTGCCAATATTTGCTTGCTAGCATATGGCTCATTAGCAGCTAGCACATGGCTCTCTAGCTAGCTAAGTGGTTAGCTAGAGAGCCATGTGCCAATTTCATTCTGTGAGAAGCACAAAGCTGCTGCCAAGAGTCATAAAAAGACCCCAGCAATTTCACAGTTTTGGTCCCCTGCATTTCTTTTGTACATCTCTGTTGTGGTAGAGGTCTGAAATTTTATTCATAATAGTCTTTAAAAGTCTTAAATTTAAATCTGGCCTATTTTCAATTTTTATAAGTAGTGAAATTTAGACTTGCCCTCTGCTTCTCAGATTATCGGTTTGCAGAACCCAATTTGAGCTGAGCTAAAGACAGGTCTGGATTACATTTTTCCCTTTGTGTAATCATTCAAAAAAATCTATTCAGATTTAGTTGGGCTGTCTTAGTCTGATATTTAAATCAGTGATCTGAAACGCTCGAGTGTGACAAAAAGGCAAAAACAGAAGACATCTGTAAGGAGGCACGCACCTTTCCAGAGAACAAGAGCTACAGATCTGAATCTCTGCAGCAGGTCTGGGAATTCGATTAGCAGATCATTCTGTTTGTTTACCGACAGGTCATCCAGTTTGGAGCGGACTGCAGCGAGGACGAGTGCACTTGCCGTGATCCAGATGCCGAAGAAAACAAGAGCAAAGTAAAAACCTTGGACTGAAGAGGTGAAACCGGGGGAGGAATGCAATAAGATGCAGAGATGAAAGGAAGCTGAAGTTGTCTTAAGCAAAAGTCGAAGTGCATCACATTCACCACGAGTAAAAAAAAAATAAATAAATAAATAAATCAGATGTGTAACATTTTTCAATACAAAGATTGTGACTAAATGCCATTTGTATTTTCTTGCTAAGCTGCATCCAATGAGTCATTACATCGAATGACATCCAGACATGATACGTTTCCTTGCTCCTAGCTAAGACGTAAGAGATTAGAAAAGGTTGTTTTGGAGATCAGAACCTAACACACTGCAGCCTCCTCCAGAAATAAAGTCATCATAATTGGATCAAATCACTTTTGAATGAGCTCAAGTACATTTCTGGATCTGATTAGAGTCGGGCCGCTCCTCACGGCTGAAGGCTACTGAAGAAACACATGTAAAGTCTAACGTGTATAGATCGTATATCTGCATCATCCAGTATATCCCACAAGGCCACTTATAAGTCAAACAGGTCACTGCTATATTTATATCACTGTTCACGTTATGTTATTGTGCTATGCAGCTGGGCTTCCCAAAGCGGCAGTGCATGGACGTGTGTCTAGTTGCTCAATTATGACAGTTATTCTTAAGCCTAAATGAACATTGTGTAATTTCAGATATTGACTGTAAACACATTTATTATCCTCTCTATGCTCTTATCAGTACCACTGAAACAAATCTGCACATACAGTGAAGGTGAGATGAACTGAAGTGTAAGGCAGTCCATTCACTCAGCACAGACTTCATCCATATCCAGACAGATTCTGGTGTCAGTCACCAACCAATATGAGGGAACACATCAGTACATAGGATCAATTAAAGTGTATTGTGATATTTTACTGTACTTTGTACTCAATATAATAAATTCCAACTTTATACAGACCTGAATCATGTCCTGTTTGACTGATATCTCTGTTCATAAAGGGGTTTAGGTGATTCATGCAATCATATTAGAATACGTTACAAAGCGTTCTTCTGACCCAAACAGTACGCATGTGAGCTGCTGAGAAATGTAATCTGCATAGAATTTACATTCTTTTACTTTTTTACATTTGTTTTGTTTGTACTTTACTCCACTAAAAAGAAATATTTAAAACATGCTTAGTTTTCTGATATATATACATTTTAAAATTCACTAATTGCTTACAGAAGCCACTTAAATTGTTAAAAAAAAGTTGACGTGAAGGACTCAGAAGTTTGTTACAACACATTGAATGAACAAACGGCATCATGAAGACACAGGAACACAACAAACAGGTGAGGGATGCAATCGCAGAGATTAAAGCAGGATTGCCTTTTAAACCAGTGTTCATTCTTTGAACATCTCACTCAGCAACACTTAATCCAGCATCTGGAAATCTAATAACTGCAAACCAACGAAAAAAGGCCGGTCGAGAATAGCGATCATCATCATCATCATCATCATATTTGAAATTGGAAAGCTGACATGCTTATTGGCTAGTGTTTGCTAAACAGTCAGACCAAGAGCGCTGATTGGCTGTAACCCAGACAGTGGAAATAAAAATGACTATTGATAGCTTTTCCATTAGTGCTAAGACAGTTTCCACTGGGTATATTAATGCATATTAAGGTATATCTGGTATGTAAACTATTAAAATAGGATGTTATACTTTTTGGGATTTTAGCTACGAACCCAAAAAACACGAGCGGTCCACTGTCTAAAATCTCTGCATTGCAAATTGGGGAGGGAGTAATGAATAATAAAATGCTTTGTAGATCCCATCAAATTTTACATTAAATGTACAAAAAACAATGAACTCTCAGAACCTAGATAGTTATACATGATGCACACAATTCATACACATTTTTCAAGGGTTATTTTATTTCAATGAAACATTTGGGCAGCAGTCTGAGCACTGAGATCAGAACTGCAACAACAATTAGCAACACCATTCTCAATACTGTCACAGAAAGCTGACCAGGAGCAGGACTATCTGCAGAGCACAAATTAAAGATTTGATAGACAAACCATTAGTGCAGTGAAAAACGTCATTGGTAAGTGTTGCGTAGCCTCTTTTGCTTAAAGTAGCAAAGGTCAACATGAAAACTCAGTTTTTTATGGGACACATATTACAAACAGGATTTCATGCAGATCAGAAACATTTTCAAAGATAAAAATTAATTTCTGATTTTTATTTTTTTTATGGTCCTTAATTTCACCCCAAACTGCTCCAAAAGTCAGTGTTCCCAAATTACAATCATATCACTCACAGGGACAAAATCAGTGCATTAATCTTGCAAAAACTACAATACACAGCTTATATGTAGGTTCGTTAAGATATCGACTAAAGCACACATCAATGCAGTAAAATATCACAAGGAGTATATTGTATATACAGGAGTAAAAGATTAAATCGTGATGTAACTATGTATTACTATCTATACAAAAATCTACAGGCATTTATTTTAGTATTCACACGTTAGATTTGTTAAAAAGAAAAAAAAATCTTTTTCTGACATCAATCATCGACATGGCTCTCAAACGTATTATTACAATTATAAACAAAGTCAAAGAAAAACACAAATTGTTTCAAGCACAAAATGAGATGCTTTCCAGAACAAATCATTACATTTAAATGACAAACAAACAAATGTTTTAAATATTAAGACACTGTTGTTTTGCAGCTTCAGTGTAGATTCACTGCTAGTTAAAATTGATGTTGTTTGAACATTAAAAGGATTAAAAAATACTGTTTGAAATTTTTTTTTAAAGTTATTACTGAAGTAAGTCAACGCAGCTTGGGTTTGAGTTATTTCAAACAAATAGTTTTCAACGGTAAATAAGTATCAACACTACATTCAGGTTACATATATCGTTGCTAAAACTTCATGATAATGTTATGTACAGTGTAAACCTTTTTTTTTAATCTCTAAAATAGCTCCACACTTCTTCCATGTACTTTGTTTCTACCAGCATAGTTCAATACAGAGGCCCACCAAAGAAAGAAAATTCTGCCCAGCGACAAATCAAGACAGCATCAGACATACTGTTGCACCTCAGTGGATTAAGCCGTCATTAAAATGCATAATTATGCACCTATTACGCAAATGCAAAGATATTTTAAGTATTTATTTCCAATAATTTTGATTAGTTTCACAGCTTGAAGTGGCAATATCTAACTTTTACAAAAGCTGCATGTACATGAGAGTAATTGACAGCGCTAAGATCCTCCTCCTCCTGGCTCTGATTGGTTGTTTCTGACATAGCGGTGTATTCCTGCAGATAGCAGTACAACCGTAGGTTACCTGTCTTATACTGTTAGTATAGTGACAGTTTTAACAAACATATACAAAGAACATTTTTCATAAAAGTTACATGCTGCAGCTTTGAAGCTAATGAAATCCGAAGACGGGAAAATCGAACTATTATTTAAAAAAAATAAAAATAAATTACATTATGTCTTACATAATAACGGGGAAAACTGTTGACTTGAAAATAATCCAGCAAGAAGCTTCTGGATACAGAGACAAATCAGGACAGTATCAGACAAGATGCATATGTACAATACTCAATTAACTTCTCTAGTGTGATAGCTCAAAGAAAAATTAACTTGTCTGTTTTGCAGATAAAAGGAATGCCACAATGTAATATAAATAAAAGTGGTATTATTTATCTCATTATTTGGTAGGTGCGAGCCAACAGCAACACTTTAATTTGGATCAAGTTAGAGAATTATAGTTGATGAAAACTGTTGTCTTAGGAGGATTTAATATAAACCACATATAACAGTGTGGATCTATCTAAGTTCAAACTTGTAGAGGTCACTGTTGCTATTCCTTTAATTTAAAATAGATTTCTTTAATTTTAACTCTTCATTAGAATAAAGAAGTAAAGTTTACAGGTGCTACACAGCACTGCTAATGACAGTTAACGTTATTAGTACTTTGTTTCTGAGTTTCATTAAAGGTAAATTGAGCAGATTTCATTTCAAATACTGTGCAGCACTTAGAAATAAGACGTGAATCTTAGCCACCTTGCCAGCTGTATTTAAAATCTGTGTTTTCTTGGGAAACTGTGAGGAAACTGTGCTGATCCTTTTGAAACTCAAACCTCTAGAGTTCCTTTGGCTCTCCGTAGTCGTTGTACATGACAGTGAGTGTCTGTTCGTCACAGGCCTTGTGTACGTCCTGACCCATCTCAGACCAGTTGAGCCCAAAGGCTTTGGTGTCGGTGTAACGGCAGGACAGGAACTTGAGGGACATCCGGCGAAGGCCGATCTTTGGCTCCTGCAGGAGGCCCTTACACCACAGAGAGAGTTCGTCCAGCTGGGAGAGGATGAGGCCTGCCTTCCTGTTGGGGCAAACAACATGGAGGCATTAAAAGCACGTATGATTAAATACATGATGATGATGCACGACTGTGTAAAAATACTCAAAAGTAGAAGAAGACTTAATCATTTCATTCAACACAAGCTTTCCATTTAGTTCCAAAAGCACCAAAAGCATTTTTCTTTAAACAGCTCATTGCATTCAGGCCTTTAAATTGTGAAGAAAAGTTTTTGGTTTCACTGACCATTGATATATTTACAGGAATTATGGGAAAGCTTGCAAATCTAAGCACACAGTCCCAACTGGGAAAATGGGGATGGCAGCATCCTGCTGTGTGGGTGTTCTCCACATGGCATCATGACTAACGCAGGTTGTGTAGAAACATCCAAGCAAAATCTCCAGAAAGCAGCCAGGAAATTTAGGCTTGAGCGAAAATGCGTCTTCCAAATGGACACTGACCTGAATCACAGCACCAGGTTAGTTACAAAGCGGCTTAATGACAACAAAGTCAATGTTTTTGAAAGGCCTCAGTCTAAGGGTTCATTCAGACTGGATAGTCCAGCAGACTCGGTTCAATTGGGGACTAAAGTTGCAACAATTGTTACATTTTCAGAACTGTAGTTTGCATTCACACTGCACTGTGTCAAACGACTAAAACTTACTGAAAAACCTGTTCCTGTGGGGGGCGCTGCACCAAGAACTACTGAAGGAATCGACACAAAACTGCTGAAGAATACCAGCGCAATTTCCTTCTTCACAAAAAGAAAACAAAAACAGAACAGTGTCAGATTTTAGAGTTGACACCGTTCCGTGTCAAATCTAAAATCACGGAACGGTGATTTTACCGTTCCGTGATTACTATTATTGGCCTTCAGCTAATGGAATAAATGTAAATTTGAGGGTATTTGCCTTTTTATACAATGTAAGTACCTGATTTTATCTGTATATGCAAGTTTGACTTTTTAAGCTAAATTACTGAAATAAACTTTATGATCTTCTACTGCATTGTGACAAAGCAGAAGAGTTTAATTAGATCTACGACTGGGCGTAACCTGGTAACCCCTCACACATTATTACTAACCCGTTGGAAACACCAGATTGGTTTTTATTTTCCATTTCTAGCCAAACGGCAATGGCAAATGCAAAAACAAGTCAAACTGTCCCGGCAGGATATGGTGCCATAATTTGAATATGACAAACAGAAACCACCATCGTCAAATTCACAATTTGCCTTTTTTTGAAATAATAACGGTTTCAAAAAAAGACAAATTGCTGAATTTTTGCTAGTGGTAAAAACATTAGAAAATGACTGGGACTTATAAAAGAAACAAAAAACTTCTGGTTTTATGTACTGCCAAGCTGCCGACAGGCTGAAACTCACATTGGTTCGTTAAGACAGTTCATCCATCATACTGCGTCCCTGATGCTGGTTTATAAAGACATGGCTGTCTTTGTACAACCTGAGACTAGCGTATCCACCGCTACTTCCTCCCTGACGCCGCTCACTGGGCAAGCTGTACAGTCGGGGACACTTTCCAACTTCCACCCTAAGCTCATACCGGCGGGCTCCAGGTCTGAGTGGGAGTAACTGCAGCTAAATAGTGGAAAATGAATGAAAAGCTAAATTTCTAATGGTAAGCGAAGAGCTGGCCGTGCGAAACCAAACGGCTCTAATGCCGAGGGGACTCTATGAAATTCTTGAAATTGTCGTTTGGCCAAACCAGGCAAGCTGTAAAATCATCTCCTATGGAAACATGATACACAGAGTTCACATAAAGACATCTGACAAGACTCCAGGCGCAATAAATAACTATTAAACCTGGTGCAGTCTTTTTTGGCCCGCATGGCAAACTCTTGTCAGGTGTTTGTCTAAGGTCAGGAAATGGCAGTGAGAGGAGATTTCATTCATTCCATGCACAGTTTCTTCTTTTTGTACAGCCAAATTACTAATTCCACATTGCAACATTTCCACTCTGTCAAGCCACAAGTCTGCGGGACGCGCCAGAGCCACCAGACGTGCAACACATCAAGTTACTGAGCAACACATGCAGCTCGCAATATGAAGATATGCACTGAAGTCACCTACAGCGCTTTGGAAAAAAAAACACATTCTCTCCACTTAAGTTTTTCCACTTTTTCTCACATTAACACCAAAACTTAGTATGTTGTGACTACTTATGAAAGGAAACCGAAACATGATTTATTCAGATATTTTAACTGAAAATAAAAGAAGGATGACATGCTGCGTGAAATTTCTTTTGTTCATTCTACTTTGCTATATATCGCATCATCAGTTAGATCAGATCACGTGTCCATGAACGTTTTAAGTCATGGCACAGATTCTGAAATATACTTTGTTCTGGCCTTTGACTCGGCAGTTCAATTGCATAAATATCTTTGACCACGCCGTTCCATTGCAGCCGCGACTTAAAAGACGCCACCTTGCTGCTTTTAATAGATGTTCTTCTCTTCTTGCTGAAGAAAATCTCCACACAGCACCATATTGCCAAAAAAATCTTCTCCAAAACCTTTGTCTGAAATGGAAGTTTAGACGTTCATCTACAATTCTCTCTTTTTTGACCTGCAACCTAAAGGGAAGATGGAACATATTCTGAAGCAAGCCTCTTATTTCTTTTTTAGAGCAAACACAGCTGATTTATTGAAGACATCTTTCAGAAAATGAGCAGGAGCGAAATCTGAAGGGCGATTTGTAGGCTGTATCTTTTTAACTACCTCTATGAGGGAAGAAAAGGACACTGGCTCAAGCTGTGTCCAGCGATGCTTTTGTGAAGAGCAAGACCTGAATTGGTGGAAACAGGAACAAGTGAGTTTGAGTTTACGGTGAAAGGGTGACGGTTATTTGCGGGGTTTCCTTTAGAGCTTTAAAAGCTAAACAGAACCTGAGGCTGGTGAATGTTATCAGTGACTAGAGAAGACATGAACTCCATTTTAGCAGCCTTAACAACTCTGATATGTAGAAAGGTATCAATGGTGGATTTCTTTAGATATGAAGCTCATCTTTTTTCCCACTTTTACTCAACCAGCCGACAGTGGCGATGCAGGGCACGGATGGAGTCATTCAACCATGGTTCTGAGCGTGTTTTTGTGTGCCTGGATCTGAAAGGTGTAACGGAGTCCCAAATACCAGCACACAGCAAACTGACAGGAGATGAAAACTCCTGGGTATTATAATCTCTAATGCTATCCACTGTGAGACACGGCTGGAAGACGATGAACACAAACATTCAGATGAATGTGCGGTCGCATCAGTTCAAAATGAGTGTTTGGTACTACTGTATCCGCTTGCTGCTAATGTTCAAAGTGGGCAACCTAAGCTGCATCACTCCGTACAGTAATACGTGAGATATGTTCTGGTTTGGATGAAAGCTTGATCTGGATCTGAACTCCGTTGTGGAATAAAAGCAGACATCAGAAGTGAGTGAGAAAAGATGGCTTTTATTTGTAACCGGTGTCTGCCAGTCACTGTGGCAAACTAATATCCGCTTGTCAAACTCACACTCGCATGATAACCCGCAAATTTTTTTTAAAATTTTTTCCCCCACGCTTTTGGATTTTGCTGAGGAAGGCATGGTAGCGTATTGGGTAACAGTCTTAAAAAAAACTGTTTAGATCTCAGCTGGGGACTTTCTTTGAGGGCCACAAGGCCGTTTCTACAGGTACTCCAGCTTCCTCTTGCAGCACAAACCATGACTAGTGACAGAATCCAAGCTGTATTTGTGTGAACAGCTATTTGCCTTGGTATGCTTGTGTTGACCTGGTGCTCTATCCACATGGTCAACTGTCTCTCCCACACTGACTGCCGGGTGTATTCTTCACTTCAGTTATAAAACCTCACAATGTGTTATCGCTGCAAAAAATGTGCAACCTTTCCATCACTGTTTCAGTCACACAGGTAGCTTCAATCAAACCTACCGGGTTTGATTGTATCTATTAGCAAACTCTGCAATTCATGTTTGATCCAGTGAGTCACTTGAAGTAACAACTGCAGATTATATTATGCTTTCATAGCTGATTTTGCAGAATAAACAGCTTTAAGTGTTAAAGTTTAATAATGTTTAATAACATCTTTAGCTTTAGATGTGCTTTATGTCCCGGCAGATGAAGAAGGTGATGGTAACGATGCCGTCTGATTAGACGGCTTGCCAGCAGAAAAGAGCCCACGTTGAAACTGTCGTTTGTATAATTTTCCCTTTTTATGATCCCAATACTATACCACAGATTTCAGCGGTCTGAGGAAACTGAGATAATTATTTGCTTTAAATGAACAAAAAAATTTGTGGTTTGTTATGCTTTCATTTGTCAGGAAATCACAGAAACACTCAAAAATAGCAACGGTTATCATCATAAATCCTTGTGCATGTATAGAAGCGGAAAATATTTGTGTGGCTGATAAAGCACGGACCTAAAAAAAAATGTAACCAGGCCTAAAATTTCATGCAATTTTGACTCCAGAAAATAATAGAGTAGGGATCTGTCCTCTGTGCAGTCCTCTCTGTACAAACATAGCACGAATCTCCCGTTCCACCACATCCTAAAGGTGCTCGATTGCATAACGGTGGAGGTCGTCGGAGTACAAGGAACTCATTGTCGCGTTCAAGAAACCCGCTGAAGATCATGTCAGCTTTGTGACATGCTGCATTAATCTTCTGGAAGTAGCTGTCAGACTTATGAGCTGCTGCCATGAGATCGGTTCATTTATCATTTCTGTTAACAACCAATTGGACAAATGCAACCAAAAAAGTTGACGACGAGCGCGTTTTGTGGATGCTGGACCTCCCATCTGGATGCAGTACTGGTGAAGTAACCTCAACAGTACGCCTCGATATGAACGATGGGATATTTTTATTAGGCAGTCGAGTATATAAATAATTCTACATTCTTGTCGAATCTTTTGTATCATAGAAACCAATGAGTCACAGCTGAACTAACAGCTAGGAGGCACTTGCGCGTTGACTTTGTGGGCGTTTCTGTCCTTCATTTGGCTTTAAAAAGTCTAAAGGCAAAGCAAACAGTCTGCTGTGATTATGATTGGGATTTTTTTGAAAACGTTTCCAACCATAACAACATTTATTAACGCAGGTTTAGCTGATTAGAGAGACTGTAAACCAACAACAGAAAGAAAATAAGCAATAAAATATCAAGTATGTTTCAATTTATCAAGGCCAGAGAGTCCAACCAAGGACAGGGTCCGAGCTGAAACAACCAGGTTTGAGGATTTTCTTTCAGGCCTCTCAAAAACATCTCGTATTTCTAAGTCAACAGCCAACTATAAAATGATAGATGCTCCCTTGGCGATGACAAGCTCTGGCCCTTGGAGGAGCTTCAGAGACGCTATGGTTTGGGTTAAAAACATCATGCAATGTTTGTCTGGAAAAAAGAAGAAGCAGCAAAATTGTCCTGTGCAAAATGCCAAACAGTCTTGTCAGTGAGATTTGATTCGATTTTTCTTTTGGCATATCTAAATATCTGAAACAACAATAAAACAGCCCACATTTTTTATTTCTTTGCAAATAATGCTCAGTTTGTTTATAGCAATGTACATTGAGTCAGACTGTGCTAAATCTCTGCTATCTATATTTGGACTTGCTGATGCAAAATCTGTTTTCCTTATCATTGTTCCTGACAGGAAACTTAGGATTTCTTTTAATAACACTTGAGCGGACGCTGGAAGATGAAACCTATCCCTTATTGCATGAGGTCGTATTCCTGTTTACTCTCTGTAGAACGTCAAATATTTGCTGGTTGAAAAAAGGGGTAATTTAAGAACTAAGCAAAAAGAAGTAGCTGGAGAAGATCTTTAGGAAAACATCCACTAATAATTAACAAAATTTTACATTTTTAAATGTCAGATTCAACATAAAAATGATGACAAACCAGGAGGAAAACTAATTACAAATATTTGCATTCTATACATATGTCCAGTACAGCATGATTCACATCGTACTGAACTCAAACGATAAGCCTACATGCACTTAGGGAAACCATTGCTTTGCTCACATCTTTATCATTATTGAGTGTAAATGTGTTTAAGATGACAGCCAATATTTTTTTTTGCCAGATATGCAAACATTTTGAAACTGGCACGTTATAATCTCATTTGGCAAATTATTCCACTGACTCCGGACAACAAAAGAAAAGTCAGTTTTATTAACTAAGCCGACTATTTATCCTTCTTCCTCTCTGCTTTGGTCAGTGGGTGTTATATGCGGCGTACTCTGACTGCTAGGCGGTTTAAAAAAAAATACAAACTACTCTAAGTGCAAAGTTACGACAAGTTAAGCTTGTTATTAGTGCAGGCCTCATCTCCCTTTCTATGGACTGCAATCAAATTAGATTTTGAGGTCAGCTGGAGTTGAAACTGATTTTTCAAGTTATATTTAAGCAAATTTCTGGACTTATTATAAGATCATTAAAGCACCTCAGATCTTATAATTTGGCTGTCTGGTGGCTCCTTTTGTACCTGTGCAACGTCCTTCTTCTCTACGCCTTCAGTTTTTTTGTATCATTTTTTAATACCTGCTGCTACGTTCTTTATTCGCTTTTCACTGAGTCCACTTGACTTGTTTGAAATTTATCATACGTGGTGAGGTTTGCATTTGCAAAGCTATGATGCTGAAAGGCATTTTTTTATTTTATTTTTTTTATGATGACTGATAACAGAGCGCTGGAACCCCAGCGTGTCATCAATCTCCTCCCTTACATGTCTGCAGTCAAACTGTGAGTTGTTTTTTTTTCGTCTTCTTGGCAATCATACTTGGTGTTTGAGCTTTCAGTTTATTAGTAATCTTCTCCTCTTTCCCCTGTATACAGACATGACCTAAAAATGAATAAGCAATGAGTCTACAGAGGAAATATCTTAGTGTACTGAGGAAAAAGAAGCTACTTTGTCTTAGCCTTCTCATCCTTTCCAGGTAAAAATGGTTGCCACGCTATCAATAAGGCGCTTTGCTGGGGAAAATGATGATGGGGTGTCGAAAGAATTTCTGAGGATTTACATTAGTTTGCCTCTCTTAGCAATTGCTGTAAACAAGCTTAAGATAAGATAAAATAAGATGCTAACTGCCTCGGTGATATTTCTAAAAGTCTGCACCTTTCTTTTCCACTTTATATTTTATTTTCCACACACATTTCTTTCTAAAAAAAAAAAAAAACTAAACTAAACTAAAAACTAAAAAAATACTTTTGGAAATCAGATAAATTTCTGTTTCCAAACAGGTCAGATCTGTAGGATGTGGTGGCGTAGATTTGGACCATATCCATCTAAAAAAAAAAATCTTGACACAGCTTCATCAATGGTTAGGAAATTGATGTGTGTTTCGTATTGCATGAGGATAAATGCTGCTAATTTAGGAATCTAAATTCCAAAATTTAGATTCCATCGTCTTGCTTCGATGTTTGCAGCAAGACGTTGCGCATCTTTTGTAACCTTGTTGTGGCGAACGTAATCTCTTCTGCCATCGTCTGTTCGGGTAGCGGCATCAGAACCAAAGGCACAAAACGGCTAAACAACCTATTAAAGAAGGTTGATTCTGCTGTTGAGCCGCAGGAGATTAGTGTGCAACGAAGGAACCTTTATAAAAATCAAGAAAATTATGGACAACCCTGAGCATCTTCAGAGTGCCTCATCAGAGGCTTTTTCAGAACCGCTGTAATACAGACCACTACAGGAGACCCTTCCACAGAATAGAATAGAATAGAATTCAACTTTATTGTCACTGCACTGTCACAAGTACAAGCAACGAAATGCGATTTGCATCTATCCAGAAGTGCTATGCATGATATACAGTAGATGTTTATTTACAGGTGAACCAAGTAGCAATAATGGCTGTGGAGCTAAAACGTGGTTTTAGCTCCACAGCCATCACCATCTACAATAACTCTTTGAAGTGGCTTGGACAACATGAGTTTAATATGGGATTAATAAAGTTTTTTTATTTTTTTATTTGAATGTCTGAATTGAATTCGCATAGCTACACTTCCAGAGTTCAAGCTGATCTCAGGATTTCTTTTTTTTTTTCAGAATGGGGCGCGCATCAGTTGCGGATGCTTTAGACGCCAGAAACATTGCATGACTAATAAATTTGCTAAAAATGCTTTTGGCAGTGTTGTGGTCCTGACTCGAGTCCAAACATTTATCTGCTGCATTTGTTTTTCACAGCAGTGAAATAATGTCAGAGTCATTAAGAGACTGACACCGTGGGGTGCTTGTACGCAGTGAAACAGTGAGGCCATTAACCTCTCATCTGGCCTGCCTGCTTGTTAAAAAATAACCATGTGTAGCATTAAGTCGTTTCTCCCAGCAAATAGGGAAAGTCTAATGCACATTTGATGACTTGGCTGAGCTGAAACATGTTTATGCTTCCTTAGTTTGTTGTCAGGCCTTACCTTGAATGCACTCCTCCAGGGTGCTTGTATTAACATTAATCACTGCTCCCTTTAACCAAATTGCAGGGTTGTTAATCTAAGTGCATTTTAATGGAACACTTCAGAGGAAACTCCCTCTGCTACATTAACCTTTTCCAACATGGTTCCTATTAAAAAAACAAGCTTTCATTTTAGAGTGAGGGAACCCACAGAAGCAGAGAGAAACAAAGAATTAGGGGATCTTTCGCTAATCAGATTCACCTGCCAAAGTCTGTTTATTAGTGGATTTTATGTCCAACACATGACTCTGTTTAGGAAGCTTAACGCGGCGCTTTCACGTTCGCCGTGTTTGTTTGTGCTTTATGACCAAGGCGCTCTGAGACTTGTCCTGGCTGGATGTTGCTTCAGTAAAAACGGTGATGTCACAGAATCTGTTTTCCAGCCCGTTTGACAGAGCTTCCCCCTTAAACGTCAATTTACGCAGACAGCGGTCATGAAGACGCAGAGACATCTGCACAGTGTCGAGGATCAAAACAAAGAGTCGGACACAGCATGGCTTTGAACGAGCTGATGTAATGGAGCTCTGACCGTCGGTGGGGTATGTTTGTAATAACGCTGGAACGAATTACAGCTTGCTTTGAAAAATGAAAGGGAAATGCTTCGGTTCAGATAGGATTACCTCTGTTTTTGTTCTGTTTGGATCTTGTTCCTGATTTTGAAAAAAAAAGAAAAAGCAAAGAAATCTGATTTTTGTTTGATACACACACTGGATCTCGTGCGAGCTGATATTTAGCATTATGACACTTCTTCAAGTCCCTGATGAGTGTTCAGACGTAATGAACAAAAACCAAGTTGTGTACAACCGGGTTCCAGTAACCCTTAAACTCATTCCTGCTGTTAGGATCAGTCTTTTCTCTGCATTTTATTGGGACTTTATGTGGTAGACCAACAGAGAGTAGCACACAGTTGTGCAGCAGAAGAAAAAGGATCATTTTCTTTTCTTTTTTTTTTTTACAAATGAGAAATCTGAAAAATGTGGCATGCATTGGTATCCAGCCCCTTATGGTCAAATGTCAAATCTTTTTCTGGCATTAACAGGTTTTCCCTCCAATCATTGTCTCATCAACTCAGCTTACTTGGGGATGGTGTGTTCAGATATTAGTTTCACATGTAAGTCAGAAAGTTCATTTTTGGTCTCATCTGTCAAAGCACCTTCTTCTTGTGCACATGGCTTGTGTCAAACTACAAACAAGAATTTATTCTTGCCAGGACAAGGATGTCTTGATTAATTTGCGGTTGTATTTACATTGCTTAACAACGGCATGAATGTGAGATATTAAACATTTGGGATATTGTTTTAGAACTTAAACCCTACATTAGCCTCTCCACAACATTTATCCCTGGCTTGTCTTGTGTGTTGCTTGGTTTATATGATGCCATTTGTCCAGCAAATTTCTCACTCCATTTATGACGTGGGTGAGTTCAGAAAGCATTTGATTTTATTTATGGGCATCAGGGAATCGAGGTTTTAGTGTAAATCCACGCAAGACTTTTTGTGGAAAAGAAAACTCTTTTAAACACCACAAGTAGTTTTTCTTCTGCTATTCTGATTTGTCATATCTCACAAAATCTCAACACAATATTTTGAAGTCAGTGATTCAAATGTGACACCACATTGTGACAATTCATTATTTAGGAGAACCTACTTCATGTATGAGCAGGACATGTCATCCAGATTACATGCGTGCCCTTCAGCAGCAGAACGTTACACTTAAATTAACTTTACTATGTGACCAAGAGACCTGGTGTTGTGCTGACCTTCCCCCGGATATCCAGAAGATTTTATACCCAAATTGTGAGTTAGCTCAGTTAACTACTGTCAGAATAAAAATGTTAATAAATACTTGTGGGGGGTAGAGTAGCTAGACTTAGATCAGATCTGCCAATGGCAGATGTCAAATCTGAAGAAAGTTAATCAAAATCAATCGGTTGTTTAACTTCTGGAATCAGGTGATTCAGTGTTTAAGGTTTACACAGCTTTAGGATTCAATGGCTCATTACATCATTTAAGGATTAGCGGCACTGAAACCTCACTTCAGAGCAGTGCTTTCACCAAACTGTGATACAACACAGAAGCTTGTCAAGTTGCCACATTTCTTGGCCAATCTCCTTGGCGAGTTATGCTGTTACTCTTCAAGGCATCGTTAGTGTCAACTGCACCACTCAGTGTGACAGTTTTGTTTGTGGGAGGGCAAGTCATGGATGAAAAAAACCAAAAAAACCAAAAAGATTTTTCAACTACGCATTAGTACAATGGCTCAGTCTCTAGGTATTCTTCAAAAGTCTGGCTCAAGACAGATCCACACCACTTTGTATAGTTTCTGTTCTACTCACATATCAGCAATCAAGTTGAAGTTGATGACCAATTTACTGGTAGGAATGCAGTATGTCTGATCTGTTTTGTGTCAGAGAAGTGGACATTTAAGAAACGTAACAAGGGGGCCCCTCAACAGGCTGCCACCTTGGATGGATGGACAAAACAAATGAATGGTTTACTTTAAAACTTCTTAAATTTTTGTACAGCTGGGAAATAAAGAGAATCATGACTCAGGAAAAAAGGTAAGAAGAGAGCAGTACCTCGGCCCCAGCTCATCCTCACACCTCCAGGTGAATTCTCCAAAGCTCTCGTAGCGCTGGTTGTAGTGGTAAAGCACGCGGTGCAGTGTGGGAGCGCCCAGGTCCATCAGAGTGTTGTAGGCGGTCTGCTGCTCTTTCCCGCTTGTGTAGCCATTGAACAGATTGTAGATCTTGTCTGCAATTTCTAAAGGAACACATGCAATCTGAAGTCAAAACAAACTCTAACTTACTTTGTCACCAACATGTGGGATATCTAATCAAGATCTTAAACTGTCGGTATCAGGTTCAAATGAATGAAATCAAATGATTTATTTTCCCCTAAACGTCAAAATGATGAGAGAACTTTTTAAATAGTTTACCTAAGATAGGACTACTATACTTATAAACAATTATGGATAGGCAAGACGAAGATGTCATGGTAATGCTAAAACACAATATTTCAATCAAACAGAGGCACACCTGTGAACGTACTTTAAGGCAACCCCTCAAAACTCGCCGTTTTCTTGTTTTCATGAGAAAAGCAAAAAACAAATCAACCAACATGTCAAGAAGAGAGTCATACCTGTCAGATTATCCCAAAGCCCTGACCTCAGACTCATAAGCAAATTGCAGGCAGAGCTGAAAAACTGTGCAAGCAAAGCAAGCGACAGTGTGTTGAACCATTTGGTTTCAACTGTATAAAACACATTATCTTTAATGATGTATCGGAGGTGAGTCTCAGTATAGGCAAATGTCTATACTGAATAATGTAAATAAAGAGTTATAGAGTTTGTACGTTTTCTTTTATTAATGATGGCAGTAATAACATCGGCAGAGTTTCCCCCAGTGTATTATAAGCCTGGTGGGCACCCAGGATTTACATGCTCCCCCACCAGGCTTAGCATGGCCTGGTTCTTTATTTGAGGTTTTTTAAATGCTTAATAATTTTTAGTTAGTGTTTAGGTATTACTAATGTCTTCCAATAACACATAATAAACCAGTGATATTTTCAAATGTCCTGTCAACTTTGAACAGTTTTTATCTCAAAAACATGGTGGACCACCGGATGACTGCCCTAGCACCCCTACCACTGGGGTTAGCAAGGTTTCTGGGGGAAACTCTGCATAAGGGCTGATTATAAAACAATTTTAGACTTGTTTCCATTTAGTCTTAAAGGAATGATCGTCTTTGGAACTGTTGAGTAGTTTTGTAGCTCTGGGTCAATCAGACAGCAATCAGAGTCTTCAAGAAAACCCAAAGACAGGTGAAATATTTACCCTGTTTTGGTGTTTTGAGTAACAGCCCATTGAAATACTGAAATATTCACATACTTGTCCTATTGTGACATCCTAATCTTTATCTTTATTGTCATATGTCAACATATTTTCTGAACCAGACAACTGCAAGTCCTTTGCCATTGGGCTTGTAGCCTATTCTCAGCAATCTGATTTTTTAATGACAGAATCTACTATGCTTCTAATTAGTTTATTTTCCTTAAAACAGTAATGAAGGCACTTTTAGACACTTAAACACTGAAAATGGACTAAGATGAATAATATTCATCCCCCATTTTTCAGACTTTGAAAACACCACATGTGGAAGGAAAACTGGTTTCTGATTACATGACTTTCATGTAAACTTTAAAGATTTAGTAATGTTTTGTTGTTCTGTTTTAAACAGTTAATGTTAAGCATTGTTAGTAACTCAAGCGTAAAAGAAAAAAAAAGTTTAAATTCTCAAATAGTGTTTATTCCAGTTTGTGCTCCCTGGAGTAGCAGAGATCATCGCGAACACCCACAATTATGTTTAGTTTTCAAAAGCCTGTCTGGATTTTGTTTCTGTATTTCATTAGCGTTGCTGTGAAGCTCTTTCCTTTTCATACTCAAAGCCAATTTTTAGATCTTCAGATATGCAGCAGGCTATTTTAACGTGCAACTTCCACTAAGAACACCATTTGAAAAAGCATAAATCATTGTTCAAGTTGAAGTTGGAAAGGCTTTTTGCAACTCGGACAGATTTTTGAGCTTTTCATGGCCTGTCAGGCTAGCAACTTATCCCCTCTTCTGGATGGTAATAAAGTCACCCAGTACACTGGAAGTATTACGTTTCACACCATTTATACTTCTCCAGGCATTAAAATTAACAGCGTAAGCCCAGTAGGATCACACTTCAATGAGTAGCGCATTTTTGTAATAGCTGATTAAAATCAGCAGCCGGATCCACAAAAACATCTTCGCTATGAAGCCGTTATTGCTGCAGAGGGTCGGCAAGGATTCCAGCTCTTTAATTTCTGAGATGGGACGATATATTTTTTTTTTATAGTCAATATCCTCACGGAATTGTAGGATACGGTGACCATAAACAGTCCTGATCCAGAGAGGAAAAACTATCTGCCTGTGACTTTATGACTCACTCTATGAACTCACATGACATCTACTTTGTGAGACACTGAGAAATAGCTCCAAACAGGCAGGAATTAATCCATCTAATAACATAACTTTTGAGAACGGGGACCTGGGCAGAAGTCTCAACGGAGATCTGGACCCCGTTTACCTGGTTAAATAAAGGAAATAAAATAAATAAAAAATGTTGTGATCCATTTGGTCACTCTATTTTCATGCTCATTACAATAAAGGTTGAAGTGCTCTGCAATTCATGCACCTTAAAGTTGGACAAAATTATGTCCCATTGCAGCTTTAAACCTATATATGTCTTACTGGACATTTATGCGATATATCAAATGAACGTAGAAAATATTTGTGATATCGGGGTTTATATGTGTGCAATTTAATCTATAAACAAAGCTGCTATGAGATTTGAATATAAGGGAACAACCAGTATCGAAAAGATACACCAGGGAGGGAGGCAGTCTGAAGCGGCTTTATGCTGTAATGCAACATCACAGAGCGTTGTTCAGTCATCTATCCAAACACAAAGAGCATAGCACAACTGCAAAACAAAACATGGCTTCCCACTTAAACTAACCAGCTGAGTCAAATACCACCTTAATTAGAGAAGCAGCCAAGACTTTATAGAAGACTGGCGAAAAGAAACTCATAGCTGTAAGGCAGTCTTAAGCGGATCCCTTTAAAGTTTGCAACAAATGATGTAGGAGAACAGCAACCATTGGTTGAACCATTGGTTGAAGAAGGTAAGAAAGTCAGCCTTAGTGTCAGCTGTGCTGAAGAGGTTCGTTTTTCAGAAGAAAAATTAACATTGAGCTCTCAATCGGTGGCCCCTAAGCACTGATTCTTTCATTATCCATACTGAGGCTGCGCCATATTTTATGCACCGTTTTCTCATAATCACAAGAATACCACCAGATGTCCATAAAAAAAAAAAAAAGAAATAAATTCTTCAAGAAACTTTCTGCTTTCACTTTCGGAACAGCTTGCTAATTGTTACTTCCTCTACATTCAAAGCTTAGGTGAAAAGAAAACAACCTGTTCAAACTGCAGCAGGGCCGAGCTCAAATCGTGGCACCGGCAGCTGCCGCGGCACTACCGGTGACCGCTGCCTTAGGTGCCACGGGCTGCAGCGACCTGACTCAAGCTGCAGCGATCTGCTATTGGCACCTGGGAAGGGTGCCATGGCCCAGTAGCGCAGGGTGCCAGACCAGCCAGTGGCCTGCCGCAACCCGGCACGGGGTGCCACGACCAGCTACAGCTTAATAACGGCAACTTCTTGCTTGCTTGACTTATGTCACGGCTTTTGTGTCAGACTGAAAATTAATTATTTTATTTTGAACAAAAAAAAAGAAACAAATGCATGCATCCGTCATGGATTCAGTGACATATACAGCAGCTTCTGTGTCACACTGAATATGAATGAATTTATAAAAAAAAAAAAGAAAGAAAGAAACGAATTGCGTTTCCTTGCAAAAGTATTGCATTTTCTTTCAATTGTTGCGTCCCCTTGCAATAAGCAAATATGCCCTTGGTCTATTTTGGATACAGTCACAAATGTCAATTAAAAATTTCTAATATGCACATTTAAAGAGCCTCAGTGAAAACTTGTTTATATATTCTTAACTCTGTGGTGCAAAGAAAACTGACTGAAAAACGTTTTATTTACTACGGAAGTGTATTGTACAAACATGATTGCATAAACATAATACTCATATTGTACGAACCTTTATGGATTCTCTGTTTTCCTTTATCTCTTTTATTTGCTTACATTCACGTGCTGCACCTTACAACCATGCTTGTGTGTGTCTGCCGCCAGTCATTCATAAACAGACTGAAACTGATTAGACTATACTCTTTGGGGTTGCGGAAAAAAGCTAAACTCGCGCTACAATCTGGTTCACTTGGTTCCTAAGGTTTGCTAAGTGTGGCCCAGCGCTGGATGGTGAATGTAACTCTGTGTCTGTTTCATTTGTATGACATGTCTGGCTTATAATATTTCATGATTTTCGGCATTAAAAAAACTGTTTTTACACTTAACCAAATCTAATCGATTAAGTGTAAAAACACTTAAGCGTTTACAATTAATGTAAAAGCACTTAAGTGTTTTTACACTTGGTTACGTGTAAAACCAGGTGTACACCCGTCCCAAACTGAGGTTCTGGTCACATCCCAGAACCTTGTAAACAGACGTGGATGATGCACAGAGATAAAAATGATTGAACTACAACAGAACGTAACAGTCTGCGCATTCTGAGAATCTGAGGGAAAATCGGTAATTCAAAGGTAAGTGGTCATAATTTGTCTTCATTCGCCCTTCGCCCTGCACAAGAACAAAGTGTTTAATTTGCCAGGGGACCGCAGCTCTGACTGTTTCCAATTTGAAACTGCATTATGAAAGCAAGCATAAGCATTTTGAACAACAAAATAATCGCACTAAGATCGTTTTACCAAGCAGTGAGTGGGATTCTTGATACGTCTGTGACGTAACAAAAAGCAACAGAGTGCTCACTCGGAGCCACTTGAAATGTAAAAAAAAAATGTCCATGGCGGAGCTCTTGATATTTTTGTTTACCAAGAAATTCTGTGGCGAGATTGATTATTTTTGTTACATATATAGACTTTCGACTTATCCAAAAAAATTCTTCAAGATGTCCATTGGAGCCTCTCTGGTTTATATCAAAGCATATTCTGATGTTACAACGACTCAATTAAAGGCCAGACCTCTATGGAATTGAGAACCTTGGCAAGACTTGAAAACTGATTAATCTAAGTTGTGTGAACTAGATTTATTTTTCATAGTTTAAAAAATTTTTTCTTAGGTGTGCAATGCTGGTAAATTTATGCCTCAAATATCTTTTGCATCTTTACCTGCAGTAGATCTTAATATTTTACTGCATTACCTTTAGTAAACAATTGTTCTGCGAAGTATTGACTCAGGTGGGATTGAAGACAAATATATATCACACTGCCTGAGATTTATATTGTAAAAGATGAGAAAACCATTAAGTACAACCACAGGCTGCCTTTTGCTTCATCGTGTAAAATTAAGATAAGGTAAATACAATTTTGTCGTTTCGAGTCAAAATGTGAAAAAGCCCCAGAGGTGCAAATACTTTTATAAGGCACTGGATATTCTGAATAAACAATATGTCACACAGATCCTAACTTTGACACACTGTAAAAAAAAAAAAAAAAAAAAGAAAGCTTAATTGCACAATTATTCACATGAAAAACAAATTGGTCTCAGTGAGCTGGTCGTGAACCCATTCGGCCTCATTTCTCACCTTGGGCTTTGACGTCATCCACAGTCGGACACGGAGTCTTGATGGTGACCTCACTTGGACTGGAGCGCCGTCCTGTGTTGTCTACAGCCCACAGACGGAACCTGAAGACATACAAACAAACAAAATAGTTACACGGACATACGGAAGAACTCGTGCAATCAGCTGTTTTGCTTTATGGGTTTGGACGTTTTCTACAGAACAAACTCTTGTCTTACAGGATTTACAGTGTCGAGTTCTCTTGTTATTTTCATTTTATTCTGTTAACAACAACAACATAGTTTTGAGAGCAACAAACTGACAGACAGTGTCAGCTGGTAATCTAATAAGAGCCACATTTTGAGGACAGCAGCCTGTATGGTTCCTCTTTCACAGTAGCGTTTCCTGATTGAATATCGCCACCTTGTGGTAAACACATAACTTGCACAGTACCAGACTGAAAACAAAAAACCCACATATTTCTTTTTTTAATTTGACTGATTAAACATCTGTCCAACAAAGACAAAGGATCTTCTCTTGAAGCTTTCAGCTTTCATAGAAGCATTGTGCATGTTTCTCTTCACGTCATCATTTTGTGGAACCAGGCACCACATGGTTTCAAGCTTTTTTCACGTTCCGTTTGTATAAGAAATATAAAGAGTCTGCAGCAGACTGAGAGGGATAAGAGTAATAGTCTGGGGAGATGAATGAGCTGTCAGCCAGAATAAAAAGAGCAGGATACTTGCGGATGTTGAAAATAAAAGAGCATGTGTAGCGGCTAATTCAGCCCATATACATCCAAACTGTGTGCTCTGCCTGTTGGCCTCTTGCCCCTTTTCTTTGAATTACTTTTCATGTTCAAAATGTTTCTCTCCGTGTTTCACCTTTATGCTTCTTTTTTTCCCCTGTTTTCTTTCGAAACCCCAAAGTTTGATTTAAGGTCTTCTGGCTAAACCTCTTACCCCCTTTTCTATTCCCCAGTGTGTCTTGCTCCCCTTTGCTGCAGTGTGTGTGGCTTCCTTTCTGGCAAGGATTGTGTGAGATAAGTGTGAACATGCTTGAGAGAGAATCTAAGTATCCGGTCTTGATCACGGCATCACATGTTAAAGCTTGTTTTACTCTGCTGACAAACATATGTAGGAAGAATAAAGAGCCATTTGGGGGAAAAAAATAGTAGTTTTCAGAATTTTTTCCTCAAGCTCCCCTTTCTTGCACTTTTATTATCTTGTTAAATAGTTGAAAACCAAAAATAAAGTTAATGCTAACATATCTTACATGTCAATTATTCTAACATTTCAGATGCAAATCTTCATTTATTACACAGTGGATTTTGCTGAGAACAAAACAACATAAAAATGATCAATATAAATCTGAATTGTTATTCCAATAATGGTCTGGATTTAGAATCGTACTCAAAAGTGGAAAAATCACATCACTGACTGACTCAGCGTCAATGGAAATTCCTCAAGACAAGTCAGAACGGAGCTCAGTAGTGTGTGTGGCCTTTATGACTTCCCTACAACAACTGGACATGGTCCTGATGAGGCAACGGACAAAGTGGAGTTGTTGGATGGAAGAAAACATTACGTCCCAGATGCACTCTATTGGGTTCATGTCTGGGGGGATGAGCAGGCCATCATCATGCAGGTCCTGCTGACACACTTCAGCCAAATGAAACCCAGCATTATCCTGCAGCAGAAGGAATCCATAGCTCACTCCACTACATTATGGGTCTCACAAAAATCTCTCAGGATCTCATCCCGGTACCTAATGTCAGTCAGGGCATCTCTGGTTTGCACGTGGAGGGTCATGGGACCTTCCAAAGAAAAGCCTCCCCACACCATTACTGACCCACCGCCAAACCAGTCATGCTGAAGGATGTTCCAGGCAGCATAACGTTCTCCATGGCGTCTCCAGACTGTCACATCTGTCACATGAGCTCAGTGTGAACCTGCTCTCGTCCGTGAAGAGAAAGAGCCACCAGTGGTGAATTGGCCAATCTTGGGGATCTCTGACAAATGCCAGTCGTTCTGCACAGCGTTGGCTTGTAAACACAGGCCCCGCTCATTGACGTAGGGCCATCGTGCCACCCTCGTGGAGTCTGTTTCTGACTATTTGAGCAGAAACGCACACATTAGTGGCCTGCTGGAGGTCATATTGCAGGGCTCTGGCAGTGCTCCCCCTGTTCCTGCTTGGACAAAGAAAGAAGAGGTGGTCCTGCTGGGTTGTTCCCCTCCTACTGCGGCCCCTACATCTCCTGGTATACTGGCCTGTCTGCTGGTGTCTCCGTGCTCCGGACCCTGTGCTGACTGACACAGCAAACCTTGTTACAATTTGCAATGATGTGTAATGTTGGATGAGCTCCACTGCCTGAGCAACTTTTATGGGTTGTAGACTTCGTCTCATGTCATTTCTAGGTCAGAGAGTACTGATGGCATGCAACAGTGACCAAGATGTCAGCCAGAAATGATGAGGACAGAGAAATGGTCTGGTTTCACCACCTGTAATGCATGTTTGAGGAATCCTTTGATTTTCCCTAGCAGCCAACACTTGCACTCACAAAGGGCCACCTATTTAAAAAAACAAACAAACAAAAAAAACTGCTTCTCAGTTCAATGCTCCTAAGAAATGTTGTAAACATATTGGAGAAGCATTGTTGTGTCAGAAAGAGCAGGAGCATCCTAAAAAGACAGGTCCAATTTCAAGGGGTCAAATAGCGAAGAGAAATATAACAAAGCAGTCAAACTGCTGCAATTAATGAGCCAGCATTTTTGAATCTCATAACTTCTTCACATACAAATGGTACTTTTTCTGCAACCTTTAGTGAGTCATCATCTCTACAGTTAATGTATAGGCTGATCTACGGAGGGCATTAAAGAAGCTACTTTCAGCTAGAGTGGTGACACACAAGCTTTTTCTGGCAAGTTACATGAAAGACGTTGAAGTTTCCTAGAAATGATATGCCACAACTTAGCACTTTTTATTAAGAAACCTCTAGATATTCAGTGGTGCTTTATTGACATAGAGCTTCCTCTGCAACTGCTGACACCACTGATGAAGGTGTGTTAAAAATTAGGCAAATTTGTCTTTTAAAGCAGATTCATCATCCCACTCAAATTTCACCTCCTATCTAATCAAATGTTTTTATTTTTATAAACATAACAACTCAGTTTATTTTATCACCCACACAATAACCACAATGGGATGGAAGGGAATAAAAAGGTTCAAAGGTCACTGCAGTCAGGAGGGGCAACATTAGGTCACCAAGTTTGCACCACAACCTTTAAATAGTATCTGCATCTACATGTCATGTAAAAACCGTTTCTGTCCTACCATTACAAACGTAAACATGGAACAAATATGGAAGTGCACCTTATGCTTATTTTTGAGCACGAGGAAGAAAATGTGATGATGTGGTTCTGTTTCTCCTCTGAAACAAACCTTATTGGACAGCTTTAGCATCAATAATTCTTTGAAATATTACATTAATGTCTACTGAGCTAACCAAACCCCTGGGAAAACTTAACGGGGTAATGATGAAAACATAGTGATCAAGTCAAGGCAAAGATGGTTTACCAGATATAAAATCAATCTTTCTTCCCTGGTTATCTCAGTCCCCAGATCTAAATTTCATAAAGAAACCCTGTAGGACAAATTATAGAGTTGAAAGTATAAAAGCAGATGCAGGACTCATGGTGATCTAGAGAGATTGTGGAGGCAAGAATGGTCAATAAATTGCCTCTCTCAAATCTCGTAAAACGTTATGGAAGACCAAGCGATGTGTTATTGGCTTAAAGAGGGTGCTAATAATTGTGGAACCAGTGATTTTTAGAGGAAAATGTTTTAAATGTTAGACTGCTTCCCTGTGTTTCATGTGCTCCTGTGCCAACATAGCTGAGTCAAATGGCTGAATTACCTTCTCAGCATGTCATCAAGTTTTCCAAAGTCCATTTACTTCAAGTGTGCTGAAACAGGGAATTATCTAAAACATGCAAGATAGCATCCCTTGAGGACTAACTGAGGACTCCACTGGCACTGAGTAAATAGTTCAGGCTACAATCTGCTTTTATTTCCATTTTTCAGAGTTAGATTATCATAATGCAGTTAAAGAGGCCTTACAATGATAGATAGCCAACCTCTAACAAAAAGCAATCTTCACTTTTTCTCATGTGGACCAATTCAAAAATTAATTATTTAAATTTTATACTCTCAATTAAGATGAGAACTTTGCTTTTTTAGTAAATGATACTTCTTAAAAAGCAAATACTTTTCAAAACTCCCCATTTTACATTTTCCACATATTAAAGAAACCAATTTGGTAAATAAGGCAAAGTGAAAGTATTTAAACATCTGTACTTCCTTTCTTACTTACAGCTAAGATTAGTGGCAAACACAGAGAAACAAGTTAATTTGTTGTACTGGCTAAAGCTAACGTCTGTCTGCTAAAACAATTTTGTAGTCAAAGCTTTTTTTTTTAGCAAATGAAATAATTTTTGCAGTCCTGTGAGTTTAAATTGACAGCAAATAACAGCAATAAAGACATCAGTAAGGCCTGGTCAACTTCACCAGAGCATTTCTGAGACACTGCAGCTCTTCATTTGTGAATTGCACCTTAAGCTTCCATCAATGGCAATTTGTGACACTTTGAAAAGCAAGTGTGTACTTTTCTTCACGCGTTGAGCATGGAGTGTCAACTCACATGTATGTTGCATCAGGTTCCAGGCAGCGAATGATCAGACTGATGGAGGAAGACAGCAGGTTTGGGATGTCCCCCAGCATCACACACGGAGACCTGGCCCCAGACAGGATGTCATCCACAAAGCTCAAGAGGGTTTCTGCAGGACAGAGAATGAATGGGTTAATGCCTTTTTGGAAAGACTGCTGCTTAGACTGTGGTTTAGCACCTTTTGCTGCAATATTAATAAATGATGTTGTGAAAAGCTTTTTTTAATCTACTGTGATTCTACTATCAGTGTTTCAGATCATCAGACGAAGATAATTGAAGTAAATACAAAACACGGTTTAATTTACTATGGAAAACATAGCTTTTCAAATCAATCCGTCTATGAGACGAAGTTATAGCCCCCCACCTAATAGTTAGACAGCAACTACTGACACCAGACATGTGCAATTACCCGCAATTAGTTTTTATTTTTCATTTCCTATGGAGGAATTATGTCCTACTTTTCTTTTTAGATTTTGAATAATGGCTCAGTGTGGCTGGAAATAGAGGAAATCCTCATTTGAAAGCTGCTGTGCATCTAGACAGGCTATCTTTGTTCATTTTGTTTGATGAGCTAAAATATTTCACGGTGACAAAAATATTTTAAAAAAGTAAGAAGAAATATGTATGTTGGATTTTGATGGTCCAGATTTAGACACTAAAAAACTTGTTCATGTTCAGGCAGAATCATAGTTATAGTCATAGTTAAAGATATTGTAAAGACAGAGGAAACCATGCTTTGATATTGACAATTAAACAGGAAAGGCATTCATCCCAATCTAAATCCTTTCTTTTTTTTTGTTAAAAAGACATTTTCTTACATTCCTCTAATCTCATATACCAAGTGAACAAATAAAGAATATAAATACTCTATATATTTTGCAACCTCAATAATCTAAAAATGGAAATATGAATATTACGGAAAAAGGAACACATAAATGAGCATTATATAAGACTTTCATGTGCAGTGTGTACCAGTAAGGCATATTCCTGGAAAATATAAGGCTGTTTCATTGTGTAAAGGTGTAGATGACCAATGTGACTGACTTTGATTTATTTTTTGAGGGGAGAAGAAGTCCACTGTTACTGCAGCCTCTTCCTTCAAAAGAACTCAGGCACGCTTTACATGAAGACTTTATGCACCGAATAACCCGATCCAGGCACGGTCATTGTAAATCTGAGATCTGCAATGAGCGTCCCAGAAACCCCCCCCAAAAGGGACATGGTGTTGAGGACCTGTCTTTATTGGATTCAACTCATGCCTCCCATACACACACTTTCACTTTATTGTTGCACACTGGTGTCCAAACAGATGGTGGATCCCACTTCCATTGACCCATTCAGGAGTTAAAAATAAAAACTCTGCTTCTGCTATTGTTACTACTCCTGTAATCATGTAACTATGTGTGGGGGAAAATATCAAATATTTCAATATTTTACTGAAAGTTTCTGCCATTTATTTCTATATCCAGACATGTTCAACCTATCTCTATCAATCGTTGCAGTCACTGCATTTTAGCGCTAATGTGTTTTTAAATGCTCTATTTTTCCTAAAACCTCACCCTCCACTCTGAATGCTATGTAATTAACAAAAAGGCAGTTTCACGCTCCGTAGTTACTCCCCAACTTTTAAATCTAAAGTCGGGGAGTTTTGAGGTTAAACATCTGTGACGTTTAACCTCAAAAGCACAGCTGAACTTTACTTACACTCTGTCCAGCGCTGTCTAATCGTATAACAGCCACTGCTGTAACCAAATACCTTTCCTGCTGATCTGTTATAGCACTGTACTGCAAAATGTTGCTTCCCTCCACGCTTGACAGCAGCTTTCCAACACTGTTCAACCACCGAGGAAGGGAGAGTGCTGCAGAGCTCAGCTCTTCCTGTGCTCTCATTTACTTGGACTTGAATATCTGTTATTTACAAATTAAAACAATACCTCAGTCTGCATACCTGTTTATATTCCACCTTGTGAACAAGTGCATAAATTGTTCTAATCCTCAATTTTTCTCTAATTAATTGACATTTATTTATTTTAATGTTTTAAACATTAAATAATATTCAACACTAATACACAGTTGAAATATTTATACTCCTTTAACTAATTTTGAACTCTTATTACAACTACAAGGTCCATGTTTTGGGCTGCATAGTGGCACAGCAGCAAGAAGGTTCTGGGTTCGATTCCCGGCCCGGGGTCTTTCTGCATGGAGTTTGCATGTTCTCCCTGTGCATGC